>APFE031540439.1:23984-68168 GCA_000404065.3 Pinus taeda | reverse complement strand
TTTGCGGTTACCCTGAATTCTGCCTTCCTTTCACCCTAAGGTGGATTTAGGTGCTAACAATAGACACCTTGTATTAATTGATATTGAATAGTTTCAATCCCATTCCAAATGAAATGAGTAAGATTTGGATCAAGTTCAACATTATTAAGATGTATTTTTCTCATTTTTGCGATTTTAAAGTTTTTAATAAAGTTTCTAAAACTATTTGGTGCTCCATTTGCATCTTTCTTCATTTTTAACCAAGTAAAAAAATATATATATAAGCTATAAAGTGAAAATAGTACACTGATGAATAAAAATGAATGTATAAATCAACATACATTTTTAAATGCAAGATAAAAATATTTTAGTGTTGATGTAGAATTTGAATCTAGATAGTTGCGTACAACATCATCCCAACTATCTTCATTCAACAATTTAACCATTTGTTCTTGTATTTTCATGTAAACCTTGTGACTGAATAAATAAAGTAAAAAAACTAATATAATGACATGTATAACAAATACTACCAAAAACAAATATATTTGAAAGAAAATTATAAACTAGAAATAAGTAAAAATAATTCAACAAACTTACTTTTGAAATTCCTCACACATTTCGTTCAATGATAATTCCCCTAACTTCACACGAGATTATATTGTTTTGACAAGTTTTTCATCCTTCACTCCTTGCAATTCTCTCCAAGGCGTGATAGTCATATCTTCTGGAAGCTGCTTCATTTCAGGACCTGATTTACTGCTCCTACATATAAATGGTTTAGACTTTTGACCTTCTGATTTTTAATGCCAATGTTCTCCCACATGCTAAAAATATCATTAATCAATTTCCATATCTCTCCAGTTCTAAATCTCAACTGGAAAATGCTATCAATACTTCTGAATATATAAGAATGTATTTTTCCACCTTTTGAATTGATATTTTCCTCAATTTGGCAGTCTATTTCCATACAACATTCCTTTCGAAATTCTAGACTAACATTTGCCTTATTCCCACCACATTTTTTTTCAAATTCATTATGAATAAATCTAAAACTTTTGATGAAAGTCATAGACATCCTATACTCATTATATGTATTTGGATCCCATGCCAATAAATTTTCTTCTATATCAGATAAACCAACATAAATGATACATTTAATTGTTTCAAAACGTGGGTTATTGGGATATTCCTCCATCAATTTCCTTTGAGCTTCTACAAAATGGTTCCCCCCAAGCACATAATAATTATATTCAAAACATTTTGACTTATCAAATGCTTCTTTGTTGGGAACTTGATCTGGATCAACAGGAAGCACATAATCAACCACATGAGCATATGGATTGTACCTCATCAATGTCTTCAAGTTGTGAACATGCAGGTGGTGTGGCTTTTTGATTTGATATTTAAATTGTCCTTCACTTGGTTTATAAATTTGCTTGCCATTAAGATGAAATGTACGACCATCCTCAATTACGTTTGTCTTTTTGAAGTGATGTCGAATGCCATTTTGTTTTGTTTTAATAATGCCATCCTCTAAATCAGCTCCAGGTGTAATGATTTCCATTCTTTCTTTTGAATTTTCACTAGGATATTCACTATTGGCCTTGACTATTTGAGAATGATCAATTTTTATTTTCTGCCTCCTCTTTTATTCTAGATAAGTAACATCCTCATCATCAACTAGAACAGAGACATTATTGGGCATTTTTACTTTTGGTCTTTTATGGCTCTTCTCCTTTCTAACGCTAGTTCTAATCTCATCCTTAGTAATGACAACATATTCTTCAGCGTCAATTTTAACTTCTGCATCTTCAAAAGTAACATGTCTACCTTTACTAGATTTATCCACTATAGGCATTCTTTGTTGATCCCTTGGATGTAGTTTTGTAGCATCATGAATTACTATTTTTTGCTTATTTTCCATATATTTTTCTAACCTGATTAGAAACTATTGACAACATTCATAATATCTCACTCTATGAAATAAATGCCTCCCAACATAATTGAAATATTTTCAATAAAATTCAGTCAAACAAAATATCATATGTCAATAAAAACTAAGTTATAAAAAATATAATGATATAGTTACAATAACACAAAACACATAAATATAAATAATAATACTTACGATATCTTGTGCAATCTCATTTATGATTTGTTTACACATCTTTATAGATTCATTTGTCATGTCGTACATTGACAACGCAAACTGATATTTAATCTTGTCATGTGACTTGGGCGATTTTGTAAGTACATAAACAACTTCAATGTCTAGTATCAAACAGATGTATAGTACTTTTCCCAGCACCTCATACCTTCCACTATCAACATATAGATATATATGAATATGTTGTTCGCCTTCTCTATATTTCACAAACCACATCTGTTTTGTATGCTTCACTTCTTGCGATTTCTTCTAGTAAGAAATCAACTTCTTATCCTTTGAGACGCTTGATTGATTTGTAGTTATTAACTTAGGTTTGGTTCATTCAGTAGTATTTTTTGAGGATCCACCTCTAATTTTAGTAGTCTTTGGTCCAGAAAGATTCACATAAATCTTCCTTGATGCCATTTTCCTGCAAAAAAATATACACATATATATAAATCAGTAAATTACAAAAAAAACAATAACTTAAGTAAACAAACAAAACGAAACAAAATGTAAAAATGAAAAATGACCATAAACATGCACATAGACCCCCATGACAAGTTGGATGTTAGGTTCATACATGAAACAAAAAAAAAATCCATTCCTTAGAAAAAAAATATTTTTTTTTCATTTGTCCCCAATCTCGTAGCAGGCCAGGGGCTGAATCTGAGAATCAACCCCTTGCATGCCAAGGGGTTGATTCTTAGAATTGGCCCATTATCTGCTAGGGGTCGGTTCTACCTCAGTATCATGTCTATGCCTGTGGGCGGGCACGCCTGGCCGTGGGCGTACCCACTCGAGGAAAAAAGGCTCTCTAGCCTGTCAAGGGGTCGATTCCCAGAATAGCCCCCCTGGTCTATGGGCGTCGATTCTCAGAATCGGCCCCCTAGCAGGCCAGAGGGCTGTGTTGCGTTTTTTCTCAGGTGGGCACAACCACGGCTGGGTAGAGTGCTCCACCAATTTTCCCTGCCGCGGGTAAGCATGGCCATGGCCGGGGTCACTTGCCAGGGGTGAGGGACTGTTACAGGTCTATTTGGACCCATCACTCTCGACATTCAGATCAATAATTTTAGGGCTCATCAAACCATAATTTAGTTGTTACATGCCCTAGACATGTCAAATCATTGAATTCCTCCTTCTATGAAAGTTTCCTGGCCTGAAGCCTTCCTGAAATGCCTCCTTGGGACACTAGCACAACCCAAGCCTTGAGATAGTGTGCTGCATAACAAGCAGACCCACTGTGGCCTGCACTGTAGTGCACTTAGGCCCTCTTTGACCTGTCCTGGGCGAGATTGAGGGAAATTTGCATAAGGTTCTTGGAATATTCCTTGATTCTAGATGATTCTAGAAGGATCCCATCTCTTATCTCTTCCTATGAGCTCAAAATTGGATAGGCTAAGGATCAATTAACCTTCTACCTCTCATCCCTTGGTCCATGGAAACTAACTCCAAGATTGGAAGGCCATTCAATACCATCATTTATGAAAAAACCACCTCCATTTTCGTATAAATTAAGCACTCATCATAGTGATCAGGGGGCTAGAATCTGAAGTTTGTAAGGAAATTCTGTTGGTTTAAGGATTGAGTTTATGTTAAGTTATGCTTCTGGAGTTGTGTGTTTTTGATGTGGCGAGGGTTGAACTAAAGCTGGAGGAGTGGCACATGATCGAACTGTATTGGGTGATACTCTTCCTTCTACATTAATAAAGAGCTTATCCCTTTTCTTATATGATTGTTCATATCTGTGATGATTATATGTTTCAATGTTTTCGATTCCATTGTTTTATAGTAGATAGATCATGTATGCTTTGATCGTTTCTTGTTTCTATTTTTCTTGATGCAGGTACTTTTTCAATAGATTTAGTTCAAGAGGGAGTGACGAAAGCGATTCAAAAGAGATCCAGGAAGTGAAAGGCTACAAGTAAGTTCCTCCATCTCATCTATCTTCTATAAGAAAATGTTAAACTACTTTCTTTCTATTGTTCTAGGTGTAGTCACCCACCTAGGGAAAATGTGTTTATCTATAGATGGAAATTCCATATAACAAATTGACAACCACGGTGGGAGATGACTATCATTCTTGGTGGTTTACCCTCATCATATTACACCCTATTAGACTTTGCTTGAATTTATTGATCTTATTTCAGTATTTTTGAAGTGTTTTTAGTCAAAAATTGTGCTTGAATGTCTCTTGACTTGACTCTCTGGCACCAACACAGTGTTGGTCTTGACATAGTGTGCTAAATAGCAGCCCCTACCTTAGAGATAGTGCTTTGCAGCGCACTGTCTCCCACTCTGGCCTGCACTAATTCTTCTTAGGCTAAAAAACCCACCTTTGGCTTGATATTTCCAAAGTTGCTTTTGTTTTTGTTTGCTGAAAGATCAATGATTCTTGTGGTTATGAAATCAAATTGTATTTCTCTCCTAGCCCTACTTTGGCCTTGATTTTTTAGATTTTATTAAATGATTTCTTTATCATTATCAATTCATTGTCAAAGTTAGCTTATAGTCGATTAATATTTTCTGAAAAGGACGTGTCATAAAGTATTCATTTCTTTCGAAAAGGAATTATCGTAAAGTCTTCATTTCTTGTGAAAAGTATTGATTAATTGTATGTGAATTTAGTTTCCTTTTGTTCATCTAAACATTAAGGGAAATGAAAATAAAAACTTGCAGTATGCATCTAGAGGTTTATGTGTGCTTGTAAGAATAGTATAGCGAAATTGCATTATATGTGGTCTATGCTCTTTGACTAAACATTCTAATTTTTCTATCCCTTATAGTTAAGGTTTTCATTGTTCAAATAAAATCAATAGAATGTTTCTCATCATAGTTGCATTTTCGGAATTTCAAAGATATCACGCAGTGAACCTGAAAGACAAACTCTTAATCAAGATAGACTTAATAGTTATCTCAATTAGCCTAATGGAGCATTGTCACCTAACGAATAATATTTAGAGGTTCTAGGCTAGAGACATGTTCTGATGTTGTAAAACATAGAAGCTATCATTAATTGTCTGCAATACATTCCGAGTGTGATACCTCATTCTACGTACATAAGTATATCATAGCTTGTCCACATACCTTCAGGTATATAGGGCGGTGTTATAGTAAGAAAAGTATAAAGGAATGCTCTCACTGTGTGGTTTCGCATAAGACAACGCTAACATGGATTGGGCCTCCACGTACTTTTGGGTATATATGAGAGGACTACATTAGGTTGCTATCCATCCTTAGGTAACTGAGTCTTTCGCCTTGTATAGTGTGATACGATGAACACAACATTCGAGGAGATTGACTGCACATATGTTAAGTCCTTGGTTTACTGAGGCAGTATATTGCAGTTCACAGTTGCTTGGTCATCCTTTTTCCTAGATTATCCCTCTTTTTTTGTTATGTTATTTTGATTAAAATAAAATTAATTGACTACAGATAACATCCTCCACGTCAATCTTTAGTTGATATTAGGTTGATATATATGGCAACAACTCCAGAGTCCACTGATCAAGGAATTCCTCTTGATGGGAATCCTAGTCCTTTTCCTCCTTTTGGAAATATTGGTGCTCCATATATGGCTACATTATCCATTCTAAGACTTACCATCGGTTTTCCAGTATGGTTGTTCTCAACCTCCATGGCCCTGCAACTGAATATTCCTACAACTAGACAAAATCAACCTCCAGTTGATCCTAAAGTTGACCCTTTGTCTTATTCATCGTTTGTTTCTTCCTCCCATTCTTCCTCTTCGCCTGGTGAAAGTATCGACATTAGTAACCAAGTGGCTAAGAAGAAGAAGAAAGGGAAGAAGAAGAAGTAGACGAAGTAGAAGAAGAAAATTTAGCAGGGGGAAACCAAGCAACCATTGCTTCGAATGCAACTTTTGATGAGAAACTATCTGATAAGCCTCATAAAATTCGATATCCTTGCAAACTTTGTACAAGAGACCATATTCTTCGAAATTGTTCTGGTATTCCTTAGATCTTAGAAGAATGGTCTTCCTGTTCACATCATCCGGTGTCATTAAATTCTGGAGATCATGTTGGTGACACACCATCAACTAGTGGTAGTAAAGTTCATGGAAAGAAGGGTAAAGTTAAGTTTCCATGTAGGTTATCAGAAGGGAATCACCGCATTCACCTTTGTCCCTATATGGATGAAGCCCAAAAAGTGTTGGATAACCGTCTTGCTTCTCTGCAGCAACTTCCAGCTAGTTATAGGAGACTCTCCCTTAATCCTTCACTAGTTGATGAAGCGACTGACTCAAATCAACCGTTGGTCAAACCCACTCTCTATGAATGTGAATCCCATGAGTCTATACTTGAGAAATCGCAGGTTGAGGAAATAGTTGACCTGATTTCACCTTCAGTTAATCGTACCTTTCCTGTAGAGAGTGAGTATGATACCACTCAGGTTCTTTTGGTTTCTTTAGATTCCAATGAGCTTGGAGGCAACCCTCTTGTGCCATCAAGATAGGAGGAAAATCCTCCCATTCGCATAACTTCATACAGTACCCCCTCCAAGTATTCTGGTCACTTCCTTTGATTAGAATCAACTATCAAGATGTTTCCTTCCTTCTCATGTGCCTTTCTAGATCATAGTACAGGTTTGTAATATTATTGTACCTGGCACTATTATAGATGAAGGTTCATCTGTGAGTATCCTTTCCTCCACTGCTTGGAAAGCACTCGGTTCGCCACCACTTGTGCCTGTTACCCAGAATCTGTTGGATTTTAATAGAGGAACCAATCAACCATTAGGGATCCTTCCTCAGTTGCCTATTACTTTGGGAGAAAAAATTGTTTATCTCAATGCGATGGTAGTCCTAGGCCCTTTAGATTACAATTTACTTCTTGGGAACGACTATGTTTATGGTATGGGAGCTATTGTTTCAACACTCTTTCGAGTGATGTGTTTCCGCATGAACGCAGAATTTTGACCATTGACCAGCTTTCATTTCCCGGTCTAAATATGTCTTCCAGTCAACCATCTTCCCTAAATGGTCCTTTTGTCCCAATGGTATCTTCCTCGCCACGGGTCAATTGTGTGGTAACCCGTTCCATGCCTACATCAACCGATGATCAATTCCGTGATGTTGTGCATTATGTACTAGGGGCATTGGAACCAAATCTCTCTAATGGATTCCTTGCTACATATCCCTTATAGAGCATTGTTCTCCCATATGATGAGAACCTCTTAGAATTCATGACCTCTTATGGGCCAGGATCAAGGAATCATGAGGATAGTTCCTGGTCTTGTGTCAACCTCATTAAAAAATGAAACAAAGGGTATGAGCATAGTTCCTTTTCTTGTGTCAAGCTCGTTAAAAACAGAAAAAAGGAATATGAGCATAGTTCCTTGTCTTGTGTCAAGCTCATTAAAAAATGAAACAAGGAATATGAGCATAGTTCCTTGCCTTTTGTCAAGCTTGTTAAAAAAAGAAACAAGGAAGATGAGGATAGTTCCTTTACTGTGTCAACCTCATTAAAAGAAGAAACAAGTCCCAGAGCATAGTTCCTTGTCTTGTGTCAGGCTCGTTAAAAAATGAAACAAGGAATCTGAGCAGAGTTCCTTGTCTTGTGTCAAGCTCATTAAAAAATGAAACATGGTCCCCTGGAGAAAAGTTCCAATTCGAGTCTTTGATTACATATCGTAAAATCCCAATCGATTCTTTCACTTGATCTCATATCTAAACCTTCATTCCATCCACCTCATAGCCACGAGTAGTCTATTTAGGTGAAATTAATGAAGCTTGGGGGGCATGCACCTAGAATCAAGTCATCATGTTGTGGGCATGTAAACCAATTCAAGCATATTTTTTCATTTCAAGCTTGTGTAAACATGAAATTGAATCTAAGCATATTTCCCTATGGTTCAAGTTTGTGTAAAAATGAATCCATCTCCATTTTAGCCCTCGTTATTGCCATTCTATTAGCCTCTTCCATTAGATGAACCTTGTTTTTTCTCCTTCCATCGTCACTATTTTCTTTGCTGATCATACGCTTTCACTTGGTTGTTTTACCCTTTTTGAGGAATAATTGCAATGAGTGGTCCTATTAGCCAGTCTCTCCACATAAATTTACATGTTTTGAGAAGTTCCAACATCAATGGAACCAGTTACTATCCTAGACACCACTTGTTCCTCTAAGTGGAGTCCTCTTTAAGCTCTTTTTAGACTTTCGAACTATGAAAATATTGTCAAGCACTTATCCTTTTCAGCTCATAAACGGATTGGAAATGACATCTACTCAGTATAAGTTTAACCCTTTTCTGGGCTGAGATATATTACTTACAAAAAAGGAATACGTTGATCGAACATGGTCAATAGGTTCTCTCTCGTATTATTTTACACTTTTTTAGACTTGAGAGACAAATTTATGAAAAATAACATGTGGAGTTTTCTTTTTGTCCCTTTTCAAACTCTCTAAACATGAAAAGGATAGAGTTCTCATTGTCGTTAAACTTGTTAAAACATCAAATAGTGACAAACTTGTCCATCATGACAAGACCAAGTTTCACCTTCGCTAGGCTCATTAAAACATCACATAGTGATGGATTCACTCGAAGGGTGGAATTATACTACAAGCATATGTTATCCTCCTCAAGATTGTTCAAAAATAAAGAGGTATTGGTCAACAATGACTAGAGAAAATGGGAAAATGGATAAATCACTTTATGGTAGCAATTCTCTCTTGAACTTAACACTTTCACTTCATCTCAGTGACTATTTGGGTTGGGTTATCTACTTGATGGTTATCATACCTATGGTCTATCATACCATCCATCACTTTGGTTTTGGGTCAATGCTGCCAATTCATTCAGTGTCGCCGATATGTTCAAGAGAAGTCACTTAGTAAACTTCATCCTTTGCAATACTCATAAACCTTCATTTTCATGACCACCAATCCTGAACTTTGTGTCGTTAGTCACATTGCATTTCCAAAATTATTATACTTGTTTCAAGTTGTTGATGTGGGATACATATAGGCCCTCTTGCGATGAGTCGCTTCTTGTTGACATCAGCACATTATCCAAGAAGTTGACTTAGAAACACCCTTCTAGTACCTTGAGGCTTGCATACATCAATGGAAAATTTATCGCTTCTGGTGAAAGGTTGACATCACTAGCCTTCGACCGAAAGACTTTGTATGGTGTTCGACATTAAAACATATATTGACACCGTGCATAATGTACTACAATACCTTGAGAATCATTATCATTATCGGTGATCTCTCTCGCGTCTGTTAACGACTTACATCATTGGCTGGTAATCAGATGGTGTCTTCCCATGTTTGACTTCAGATCACATATTCACATGGTTAGACTCGTTCTTGAGTGAACGATTGGAAGAGATAGAAGACCTTGAATCTAGTTTCATCCATCTGGGCTACAATTTAAGGAAAGTACTAAATCATCTGTACGATGGCTTTACACTGATGGTCATCCCATCATGGGTCTATATTTGTAGACGACTATCTATGTATATGTAATGAAAGTTTATATGCTGAGCATGGGTATGCCTTCCCTCTGCAATTCACGAAAAAAATCCAAAAGATCATGATGTAATTTATTGTAATTGATGCAGGTCACTGTTTGCTTCAGTTCCTCTTGTCACATCGTAAAGCATAACACTCGACATTATAATTTTCGACTTCATGCTTTAGGAGGAAGCTTTTACAGGTCTATTTGGGCATATCACTCTGGACATTTAGATCAATAACTTTTGGGCTCATAAAACCCTAATTCAGTTGTTGCATGCCCTAGACAAGTCAACTCATTGAATGCCTCCTTCTATGAAGGTTTCCTGGCCTGAAGCCTTCTTGAAATTCCTCCTTGGGACACGAGCATAGGCCAAGCCTTGAGACAGTGCGCTATAGAGTAGGAAGACCCACTGTGGCCTATACTACAGTGCACTTAGGCCTTCTTTGACCTACGTTGGGTGAGAATGAGCGAAATTTGCATAGGGTTCTGGGAATATTCCATGATTCTAGATGATTGTAGAAGGATCCCATCTCTCATCTCCTCCTATGGGCTAGAAATTGGATAGGATAAGGATCCATTAACCTCCTATCCTCTCATCCCTTGCTCCATGGAAACTAACTCCAAGATTGGGAGTCCATTCAATACCATAATTTATAACAAAACCACCTCCATTTTCCTACAAATTGAGCACTCATCATAGTGATTGGGGGGCTAGAATTTGAAGTTTGTAAGAAAATTCTGTTGGTCTGAGGATTGAGTTTATGTTAAGCAACGTTATGCTACAAGATTTGTGTGCTTTTGATGTGGCGAGGGTTGAACTGAAGCTGGAGGAGTGGCACATGATCAAACTATATTGGGTGATACTCTTCCTTCTACATTAATAAAGAGCTTATCCCTTTTCTCATATGATGTTCATATCTGTGATGATTATGTGTTTCAATGTCTTTGATTCCATTGTTTTATAGTAGATAGATCATGCATGCTTTGATCATTTCTTGTTTATATTTCTCTTGGTGTAGGTACCTTTTGAGCAGATTTAGTTCAAGCGGGAGCAACAAAAGCGATTCAAAAGAGATCCAAGAAGCGAAAGGCTACAAGTAAGTTCTTCCATCTCATCTATATTCTATAAGAAAAGGTTAAACTACTTTCTTTCTAATTTTCTAGGTGTAGTCACCCACATAGGGAAAATGTGTTTATCTGTAGATGCAAATTCCATTTAATAGGGTCGTGGGGGAGGGTGCCTCTGGCAGTCGCGCCTAGCCATAATCGACCCTCGCCTTCGAGGGGATGGGCCGCGTGGGTGTGTGTCGTTGGCTGGTGCACTCGATGGTGGCACCCACCCACGCGACCTAGCCCCCTGAGGGTGAGGGCCAATTCTAAGAATCGACGCTCAGCCTTGGGCGGCTGGGTCATAGGGGTGGGTGCCGACCCTCACCCCTGTGGGTTGGGCTGCGAGGGTGGGTGTTGCCAGTGGGTACGCCTAGCTGGAATCAACCCTCACCCTTGGGGGGATGGGCTGCGGGGGTGGGTGCCGCCGGAGGTACTCACCCTCGTGGCCCAAATTCCCCCCCCCCCCACCCCCAAGTGGGAAAGCAAGAAGGATAAACCTTCATTTTCATGACTGCCATTCTTGAACTTTGTGTCGTTACATTGCGTTTCCAAAATTATTATACTTGTTTCAAGTTGTTGATGTGGGATACATAAAGGCCCTCCTGTGATGAGTCACTTCTTGTTGACATTAACACATTATCCAAGAAGTTGACTTAGAAACACCCTTCTAGTACCTTGAGGCTTGCATACATCAATGGAAAATTTATCGCTTCCGGTGATAGGTTGACATCACTAGCCTTTGACCGAAAGACTTTGTATGGTGTTCAACATTAAAACATATATTGACACCGTGCATAATGTACTACAATACCTTGAGAATCATTATCATTATCGGTGATCTCTCTCGCGTCTGTTAATGACTTACATCATTGACTGGTAATCAGATGGTGTCTTCCCATGTTTGACTTCAGATCACACATTCACATGGACTCATTCTTGAGTGAACGATTGGAAGAGATAGAAGACCTCGAATCTAGTTTCATCCATCCAGGCTACGATTTCAGGAAAGTACTAAATCATCTGTACGATGGCTTTACGCTGATGGTCATCCCATCACGGGTCTATATTTGTAGACGACTATCTATGTATATGTAATGAAAGTTTATATGTTGAGCATGGGTATGCCTTACCTCAGCAATTCACGAAAAAAATCCAAAAGATAATGATGTAATGTATTGTAATCGATGCAGGTCACTGTCTGCTTCAGTTCCTCTTGTCACATCGTAAAGCATAACACTCGGCATTATCATTTTCGAATTCATGCTTTAGGGGGAAACTTTTACAGGTCTATTTGGGAATATCACTCCCAACATTCAGATCAATACTTTTAGGGCTCATAAAACCATAATTCAGTTGTTGCATGCCCTAGACAAGTCAACTCATTGAATGCCTCCTTCTATGAAGGTTTCCTGGCTTGAAGCCTTCCTGAAATGCCTCCTTGGGGCACGAGCGTAGGCCAAGCCTTGAGATAGTGCGCTACAGAGTAGGCAGACCCACTGTGGCCTATACTACAATGCACTTAGGCCCTCTTTGACCTATGTTGGGCAAGATTGAGTGAAATTTGCATAGGGTTCTAGGAATATTCCATGATTCTAGATGATTATAGAAGGATCCCATCTCTCATCTCCTCTTATGGGCTAGAAATTGGATAGGCTAAGGATCCATTAACCTCTTATCCTCTCATCCCTTGCTCCATGGAAACTAACTCCAAGATTGGAAGTCCATTCAATACCATCATTTATGACAAAACCACCTCCATTTTCCTATAAATTGAGCACCCATCATAGTGATCAGGGGGCTAGAATCTGAAGTTTGTAAGAAAATTATGTTGGTTTGAGGATTGGGTTTATGTTAAGCAACGTTATGCTACAGGAGTTGTGTGCTTTTGATGTGGCGAGGGTTGAACTGAAGCTGGAGGAGTGGCACATGATCGAACTATATTGGGTGATACTCTTCCTTTTACATTAATAAAGAGCTTATCCATTTTCTCATATGATTGTTCATATTTGTGATGATTATGTGTTTCAATGTCTTTGATTCCATTGTTTTATAGTAGATAGATCATGCATGCTTTGATCATTTCTTATTTATATTTCTCTTGGTGCAGGTACCTTTTGAGAAAATTTAGTTCAAGCAGGAGCAACAAAAGTGATTCAAAAGAGATCCAGGAAGCGAAAGGCTACAAGTAAGTTCTTCCATCTCATCTATATTCTATAAGAAAAGGTTAAACTACTTTCTTTCTATTTTTCTAGGTGTAGTCACCCACATAGGGAAAATGTGTTTATCTGTAGATGAAAATTCCATTTAATAGGGTCGTGGGGGAGGGTGCCTCCGGCAGTCGCGCCTAGCCATAATTGACCCTCACCTTCGAGGGATGGGCTACGTGGGTGTGTGTCGTTGGCAGGTGCACTCATTGGTGGCACCCACCCACGCGACCTAGTCCCCCGAGGGTGAGGGCCGATTCTAAGAATCGACGCTCAGCCTCGGGGGGCTGGGTCATAGGGGTGGGTGCCAACCCTCACCCCTGTGGGTTGGGCTGCGAGGGTGGGTGATGCCAGTGGGTACGCTTAGCTGGAATCAACCTTCACCCTTGGGGGGATGGGTTGCGGGGGTGGGTACCGCCGGAGATACTCACCCCTGTGGCCCAAATTGCCCCACCCCCCCCGCCCACAAGTGGGAAAGCGAGCATGGCTGCGGGCGGGCCTACCTACATTTTGGACGTGTGGTGCAACACTCCGCTCTTCCGTGGGTGGGTAAGCCCACGACCAGATGTGCCTACTAGCAGAACCTAGCCCCGCGGCCTAGCTTGCTAAGGGTGAGGGTCGATTCTGCAACACTTCGCTCTACTGTGGGCGGGCAAGCCCATGGTCGGGTGCGCCCGTCAGTGACACCAACCCCTGCGGTCTAGACTGACAAGGGTGAGGGTCAATTTAGAGAATCATCCCTTACCCTTGGCGGGTTGGACTGCGGGGGTGGGTGCCGCCGCGAGCGTGCTTGGCTGTGGACTTTCCTGTTCGCGGTAGAACGACCCCTGGGTAAGCCAGGGGGCGTTTACGAGAATCGGCTCCCTAACATACAAGGGATCATTCTGCCCCGGGAAAGCAAGCCCACAATTGGGAAGCCCATGACCAGACCCACCACAGCCATTGCTGACGTAGTGCCCTCTTGCCTGCCAGGGGTCTATCGGGTAAGCCTAGCTCATGTCAATTTTTAATTTCTAAGAGAAATCTAAATTTCATTAATAAAAGTTAAATATGATTACTAAAATGTGTTTTTTGTTTGGTATTTTACACGAAGATAACAACCCAATTGACACATAACTACTAGTAAACCTATGGGAGTTTAAGGTCTACACTCAACAAAAGGGAAACTAACCTTTCAAATGCAATAATCTTCTGTTGAATATAGTGTTGATAACAATGTAGCTGCTCTAGAAAATTGCTCATTCTTTTTACGAACCTCGAAAATCCTTGATGTGATGTGAGGAATAGTGGTAATGCAATTTATGATATAACGGAAATTGTGAAATTGTTTTACCACATGGTGAATGTGGTATTAATATGTTTTTATTAAACCTTTAACATATAAATCCTGTTATGGCGATATAGTAATTTATGACAAAGCAAACATTACAAAATTGTTTTACCACATGGTGAATGTGGTATTAATTTTTTTGTTATAAAAACTTAACATATAAATCGTGTTATGGTGATATAGTAATTTATTTTAAATGTGTGATAGAAGATATAATAAAAATTTTAAAAATATTCAATTGTCTAGTAAATGCTATATAGTTTAATTAAAAAATTAACTTAGGTAAAAGATTTAGTTTACAATTTGAATTTAAATATTTAGTTTAAAAGGTTAATTTCATAAGAAATTTTTAGTTAAAATTTTTGAACAAATTGTAGAAGAAAATTTTGGAGGGAAATACATGAAACAAAATTTTTGGAGAGAAAATTTTTAGAGGGAAACTTTGGAGGGAAATTTTCATTCTTTAAGCAATATATCATCATTAGGAGAGAGTGCATTTGTATCATTCAACCTCTTCTGTTTAAAAGGCATGGATTCTTCTGATAGTGAAGTTTCACGTTGTGAAGCATCAACATCTTCGTCATGTAACAACTCTATTCATATTGATGAATATAACATAAATTATTTCACTATGAATAGAGAGTCAAATCTTCCACTTAGTCCTAATATTAAGGACTATGAGAGAAGCACTGATGAAGGGTAAGATGAAGAATTTCAAACAGATAAAGAATCATAGTTTCCACTGAGTCCTAATCCTATGGATTATGAGAGTAGCAATGATGAAGAATTTCAAATAAATAAAGAGTCGCATTTCCACTTAGTCCTAATCCTATGGACTATGAGAGTAGCATTGATGAAGAGCATGATGAATAATTTAAAATAAATAGAGAGTCACGGTTTCCACTTAGTCCTAATTCTATGGACTATGAGAGCAACAATGATGAAGGCAAAGATAAAGAATTTCCAATAAATCGAGAGTCACAGTTTCCATTTAGTCCTAATCCTATGGACTATGAGAGTAGAAGTGATGAAGCCTAGGATGAAGAATATCCGATAAATCGAGAGTCACAATTTCCACTAAGTCCTAATCATATGGACTATGAGAGCAACAGTGATGAAAGTTAGGATGAAAAATTTCCAATAAATCAAGAGTCACAGTTTCCACTTAGTCCTAATCCTATGGACTATGAGAGAAACAATGATGAAGGCTAGGATGAAGAATTTCCAATAAATCGAGAGTCACATTTTCCACTTACTCCTAATCCTAAGGACTATGAGAGAGTAGTGACGAAGGGCAAGATGATGAATTTCTAGTAAATAGAGAGTCACATTTTCCACCTAGTCCTAATCCTAAGGGTTATGAGAGGAGTAGTGGCGAAGGGAAGGATGAAGCACTTAGGCCTAATCCTAAGGAATATGAGAGCATCAATGACAAAGGGCAGGATGAAGCACTTAGTCCTAATCTTGAGGACTATGGGAGCAGCAGTGACGAAGGGTAGGGCGAAGAATTTCTAGTAAGTAAAGAGTCACATTTTCCACGTAGTCCTAATCTTATGGACTATGAGAGCAACACTGACAATGCACATGATGAAGAATATCTAATAAACATCGAGTCAAATCCTCCATTTAGTCCTAATTTTAAGGACTATGAGGGTAGAACTGACGAAGGAAAGATGAAGAATATCCTCCAAGTTAGTATTTCAAAAGCATAAGTGATCATAGTGAGGATAATATTCCTCATAATGACGATGAAAATTCTTATACAGATGATGATTCAATGATGGAGATGCTGCCAGCATATATTGTATCGAGGAGTAGGAGCAAACGTTTTAGTATCGATCAAAGATGTTTTAGTTATACAACAGGTAGAGTAGAATATCTCACGAGAAGAAGTTTTATCAGTGCTCTCATTTCAAGTGATTTTTGTCAAAATGATTGCTTGAAACATATGGATTTCACGTTTGCATTGGAGAAAAGGAAGAGATATTTGTCAATGAATAAAAGCATGCAAAATTCATGTTTAGTGGCGTGCGTAAAATCTACATTGTCAGGTTATGATTATCATAATGGGTCTTTATTTATCAGTAGAAAGGCTTTCAAAATGTTTCATTCAATGGGTAATTTTCATTTGTCAAGAATCCAAGAAACTTTGGAAAAGGATCCAACGTTTTATTCAGAAGTACATCATAAATGACAGTTTGGGCCATTATCAAACACTACAAGGTCATGGATGAAAGACTTTTTTTTAAAGCATGGAGAGTGTATGCCAAATAGAGAGACAATATGTATTCCAAATAATTTCTCAAGATGAGAAATATACAACTTATACAAAGAATATGTAGAAGGTGTAGAAGGAAATGGTCGATTTATTACATATCAATATTTTGTGAAGACATGGAATAAATAATTCAACAATGTTTGTATTCCTAAGAATACAAGGACGGGGGTTTGTAGTAAATGTGCTTCTCTTAAATAAAAAAGGGATAAATGTGAAGGGGCAGAAAGAGGTAAGAATTCATAACATTAATTTTTAAAATTTTATAGTCATCAACTATTAAAATGTATTTATTAATGACTTTATTTTATATTGTGTAGATTCCATTGTCAAAGCACTTCAAGTGCATCACGAACAACAAACAAGTGAAAGTTAAAAGTTGTACAAGCATCGAAATAAGTGTTATGAAAATACAAATAAATATTTGGGTTTGATAATTGATGGTATGGGTGAGAAGAAAACATTTTAACCACATTTTGTTCGCACACCCAAAAATTTACAAAAGGAAATTTTTATTTAGTATCACTTGGTCGGTTGTATGGTCTTCAATTGGAAAATGTTGCCAAGGGTGTACTTCATAGCTCCAGATATTCATAATGATGCAAATATGACAATAACCATAATTCATTATGTGCTTTCTCATTGGTTTGGTAATCTTCCTGAAGTTTTGTATCTACAATTGGACAACACTTGTCGTAAAAAAAAAGAATCAGATTATTTTGGATATCTAAATATGCTTGTTGAATTGAGAATTTTTTAGAAGGTAAAGGTTGGCTTCCTTCTTGTTGGGCACACTCATCACCATATTGATCAGATGTTCAGTCGTTTCTCAGTCACATTGAGGAGGAATGATGTTGGGAGCTTTCCATCATTAATTGAATGTATTAAGAAAGCATACATGCCAGAGCCTATTTCTGATGTGTTGGAAGAAATTTTTGACATGCGAAGTTTTATTCCGAGATCACATGGCGAGGAGAAAGGCATTAAACAACTTAATGACATTAGCTTCCAACATCAATTTCATATAAAAAAAAATTGATGGGAAAACATGAATATGGGGTAAGAAGTATTCAACTACTGTAGAATGGGCGCCATCATCAGGTTTGGTATTTTTTAAGTTCATTTCAGGTCATCCAATATTTGTGTCAAATATATTGTTATTACAATCAGTTGCTGAAGTTCATAATGCACACATGTAGAATAGAGAGATAAATTATTCTTATTGCTTGGAAGAAATTAAAAAATGTATTAGATATACATATGAGTACTTTGATATTGGTGATTCAGTTTGGTGGGAGTCTTTTTTCAATAGTTAAAGTGATATCGTTTCAAGAATAACAAATGAAGATATACCTTTGAAAACTCCATTTATTTGGCCACAAAATGTGTCAAATGAACATGAGGAAAGAAACATTGTTGAACAACAACAATCTCAAGGTATTATTAATTCTTCACAGGTAGAGGAAAGAGAAATGTATATTGGTTCCAGAAGATCTCATGCACAACGTGAAGCCATGGAAGACCTTTATAGGAGTTCAGTACATGATATTTAGGAGGGTTGCATGATCACAATGCTTGCAGATGGAGATGCCACTGGCTATCCATTATGGGTTTCTAAGGTTATAAAGGTCATTACAGAAAATGAAGATGGTGTAGGTGTTGAAGTACATTGGTATGCCACAAATACACACCCATTCAATGGTGTGTACAAGACATAGATGGTAGTTGATAAAAAAAATGGTGGAAAGTGAAAAAGAAAGGGTACAAATATAAATGATCGCTGCACAGACCTCTTAAAATTGGAGGATGTTGACATGATTGTTTATGACTTCAATTTAAAAAAGTGAGGAACTCTTCACTTCAATATGATAAAGATTCTGAAGAGGTTGTTACCAGAAGAAACAGTGTTGAGATGGGAGTCTGCTGAAACGAGTCGTATATCCTGAAGAATTTTGAAACCTGAAATGGTGGGCATGCATGTGGACTCAGATGGGGCACTAATTGATGAAAAATAAGAATATTGAACGTCTTCATTTGAATCTAGTCATTCATATGAAGATGTGAATTCTGATGGTGTGTAAGAAAATATGAGTGGTTTTGAATAATTGTCTAAGACAATTTATATAGCTAATGTTTACATCATATCTTGAAATAAAATTTTTGATTTCCATATGACGTTAAATGAAGTTACGAGTCATTTTTATGTTTGTTGGATTATATGTTTTAATTATGATGAGTTTTATTGTTTAGAATATCTACAATGCAACAATAACTTAGAGATATAATTTATGTTTCATTCAATCTACAAGTATTAACATTTTGATTAATTTAGTCATGTAATTTGTTCATAATGTAATGGTTTAAATGTGTTGATAACTTAGAGTTTTTTAATTCTATGGTTGAATTTGTTTTTTTATATATATATATATATATATATATATATATATATATATATATATATATATATATATATATATATATATATATCTTTAATATTATAGTTGAAAAAATTAGAATTTTAGCGATCTTTAGTGTCATTTTATTATGTGTAACAACATGGATGAAAACTGATGGAATTTTAATGTGTTTTGGATCCCATTATTTTATCTCTATCATCATTACTAAAACATGTTGAAATTATACCTGGGAAAGAAAAATTTTATTCTACCAAAAACATTAGTGTGTTTTTTTCATTTATTTTGCACAAAACAAGTGGTTTTTGCACAAAAAAAATGGTTTTAATGCCATTTTTTAAATATGATGAAAATTAGCCCTAAAAAAAACATTGTTCTAGAATACACATTTTTTCATTTTTAACACTGTTTTTCATGTTTTTTTGGGGTTTTTTTTGGCTAGAGTTCCCGTTTTGAGTTTATAGTTCATGTTTCAAAGTTTACGTTGTTAATACAAGCTCAAATTTTATTTTATTTTATTTTATTTATATTATTACCTTTTTATTCCAAAAATGGTGAATCATACGCCATGGTTGACATCATCATAATGAATCCTATTGGTTCTTATAAAGTTGATTTTTGTTGTACATTTTTGTATTGAGGTCCATTTGAGACCTTAAAATTTCTCTAATGGACCCTGTTCTTATCTTCTTGTTTATTTCGTGTTATGCTACTTTTCTTTTGTCATTTGGAATGATGTTTAAGATTTACAAGTAGAGATTATATTTTCATGTGATGAGTATGTATTAATTCCTTTTATACTTTGACATGATTTTATGATGATCTCGAAAGAACTTCAAGGAAAATCCAAAATCCTAATAACAATCGGTTAATGAATGCCATTCACTGCATATATAATTTTACACAATATTTATATAATCATTGATATATCATTTCTTTTGTTATTATGAGAAATCTTCATAAGGTTGCATGCCTATTGAATCATGATCACATGTAAAACTAGTGTTTGATTTTGCTCTTACATAGATCCTTTATGTTGGTTATGGATTGGAAGTGTGCTCATGAAATGGTGTTTTTTATATCTTATGGATTGGATTATGAATTATTAACTATTTTATGGAAATTTTTATTATATGTAACATGTTCATGGTCCATACTAAATTAAAGGGGGTTCGACCTTAAAACTTATAACATCACCTTCTGCTATTTATTTCAAACTAAGATTTGGGTGGTTGTTGTTATGACTTGATGTGACTTAACTCCATGTACATTCATTCTTTTCATTGTTAATTTTATGATGATAAAATCCCAATTCACCTATGCGATGGATTCATTGTAATTGTATAATTAGCACTTGGGACTATGCACCATCGAATGGATCATAAATCCAAATGATGACATGGGATTAAATATCCAAGTTAGCAATTATATATTTTAACACTTGGAAACTGGTCATTTGATCGAAAGGTCTTAGTCCCAATCATTCATGATTGTTATGTAATTGATATATTTTCACTCTAGCACTGTTAGTCCTAGTATGTTAGGCCCCTATACTACTATTGTAACCCCTTTTTGTTATTAGTACAACCCCCTTATTATATTGTTGTACCCATGTAGTCCCCATATTGTTATTATTGTTCCCCATAGAAGCCCACTATTTTTATTATTGTGCCCTTGCATTATTATTATTATGTCGGCTCTGATTATATTATGACCCCTTAGACTCCTATATATAAAAAGGAGGTCTTGTCATTTGTATCATCTAAGAATTGTTCATTTGTGTAATGTAAAGGAGGTTGCCCCCTTGAAGAGGCTCATTTCTAAGGTGTTCATCTATCTTTTCTATATTTTTGTGAGTTGGTTTCATAACACTTGGTATCAGAGCTTTGGATTCTAGGGTTTCACTACTCCAAACAAGTCATCTTGGCATTTCACTATAAATTTTTTTCTGCGACATTTCAGAAGCTAAAAAAAACCCATTTGAGATGAAATCATGATAACCTCAGGTCTGAATTTCAAATCTTGTATTGCTATATTTTCAGATATGTGATCTGAGGAAGTTAGGGTTTTTGCAAGCTCCAAAATTTCATCCAAAACAGGTCATCGTGGAATTTTCGCTATAACTTTTTTTCTGTGACTTTTCAGAAGCAAAAAAAAATAAAACATTTGAGAAGAAATCAGTCTGGACCTCAAGTTCGAATTTTAGATCTTGTCTCGCTATATTTTCGTAGATATGATCTGAGCAAGTTAGAGACTTTGTAGAGTCCTGAATTACATTCCAAACAGGTGACCAAGGGAAAATTATCATAAATTTTGTTCTGAGCATCAGATTGAAATTTTTGTAAGAAGTTTTAGAAAGATAACTTCCTGTAGTTTTCTGTACATTAGTTTCAAGTACTAAGATCGAAACAATGAGATGTGGCACGTCGTACAAGTTTGCTCTACTGAACTAGTCTATAATTAGGTCACCATGGGAGATTTGGCATAACTCTTTCTTGGATAATCAAATTCTGATCAGACTTGTCGGGTTAGAAGGATAACTCAGAGAGCTACCACAGGAAGAAATTTTAGAACTTTGAGATCTGAAATTATAGAGTTACAGTCGTTTCAAGATCGAGTTCCTAAAATCAAGAAAAACTTAGACGAGGAAGTTTGATGGCAAGGATCTGGTAAATTGGATACTACAAATGGAGAAATATTTTGATCTACATAGTGTACCACTATTACAAAAGGTATGTATTGCATCTTCATATTTAGAACAAGATCAATTTTAATGGTATAAAGGGCTTTGTCCTTGTAAACCACTTGTTTCATGTTCCATTTTCACAGAGGAAATCATAGCACATTATGAGGATACAAAGAGCAACACCTTCTTTAGAGCAACACCACGACAATTGGAAGAAAAAAGAGAAAAAGGGCTTTGTTACAAAGTGGAAAGAAAAATTATGGCAATAAGGAAGTCTACCCCTCACAACTATAAAGATGGAAGTGTTGTTTCTCCTAGCCTTCCATAACCTACAAGGGTTACACCACGACATATGGAAGAAAAAAGAGAAAAAGAGCTTTGTTACAATTGTGATAACAAATACATTAAAGGCCATAAGTGTGTTGAGAATAAATTATTTTACATTGATTGTGGAGAGGAGGAAGAAAAGGATCAAGAAATGTCAAAAGAAGAGTATATACACAAGGAACCAACCCCAGAGAAAGAAGAATTGAATCCGACCATATGTTGTAAATCATTAGAAATAATTACTACTCCTCAAACTCTTAAGGTAGAAGGACATATCAAGAAGAAAAAAGTTCAAGAAGTGAAAGACCACATCATGAAACAAAAACTGAATCCGACCATATCTTGTAATGCAATGGCTGGAATTACCACTCCTCAAACTATCAAGATAGAAGGACATAGCAAGAAGATAAATGTTCAAGAAGTGAAAGATCACATAGAGCATCAAGAAATGAATCCAACCATATCTTGTAATGCACTAGAAGAAATTATCACTCCTAAAACTCTCAATATAGAAGGACATTTCAAGAAGAAAAATATTCAAGCAGTGAAATATCACATCGAGCATCAACAACATGTTCTCCAAATTTTAAAGGATAATGCCACTTTGGTGTAGAATCAAATGAAACAACAGGCAAATCAACATCGTAATGAAAGAAGTTTTGATGTAAGCGATTGGGTATTTTTATGGTTACATACATACAGAAAAATGTCCCTTAAGAAAGCTATTTATGAGAAGGAAATGTTGGAAATACTACACGCACATGACAAATAACGACCTTCCCTAATGGGAAGACACTTCAAGGTAAAAATAGATCATGATAGTATTAAATACTTTTTAGAACAAATATTATCTTCTAAAGAGAAACAAAAATGGGTCACAAAGATGTTGGGTTATGACTTTGAAATCATCTACAAAAAAGGGAAGCAAAATGTTGTGGCAGATGCACTCTTAAGAAAGGATGAGAATATGGAAGCATTGTTGTCTGCCATTTCTATTATCCAACTAGATTGGATAAGAAAAACAAGGTATGAATGGAAGAAGGATGAAGAAGTGTGGCCACTCATTCAAAAGTTGTAGAAGATCCCAGTTCAAACAATATTGCTAGAACTTGACAAGGAAGGAAAAATCATATTGGAGCCTGGAGCAGTCACAGAAACAAAACTCGACAGCTATGAAATCGAATATTGGAGCCTGGAGCAGTCACAGAAACAAAACTTGACAGCTATGAAATCGATCAATTTCAGAGTACCTCATCAAGTGGAAGAACTTACCTGCGGAAGATTACTCATGGGAGGACAATAATTTTATACAGGAGCATCAAGAACTACTCAAGCATTGAGTTGAAGGAGAGGGGCATGTTAGGCCCCTATACTACTACTGTAACCCCTTATTGTTATTATTACAACCCCCTTATTATATTTTTGTACCCATGTAGTCCCCATATTGTTATTATTGTGCCCCATAGAAGCCCACTATTATTATTATTCTGCCCTTACATTATTATTGTTATGTTGGCTTTGATTATATTATGACCCCATAGACTCCTATATATAGAAAGGAGGTCTTTTCATTTGTATCATCTATGTATTGTTCATTTGTGTAATGTAAAGGAGGTTGCCCCATCAAAGAGGCTTATTTCTAAGGTGTTCATCTATCTTTTCTATATTTTGTGATTTGGTTTCATAACATGTTACTAGTAGGTTATTCTGATACTTCAGGTCTCATTCTTGCATACTCTACATTCTAGCTCGTTGTTTCCTTTGTACGTTTTCGCTATGTGAGATTAGGGTTTACCCCTCAAAACTATAATAGGATTTAAAACATCCCTTCTAATAAAATTCATCGTTAAGTATTCTCAAATGTCTTGGAATAAATATTATAGTTTGAACAAAACTCATTGGAGGTGAGATTATTAAGTCCTATGAGGAATACCTTATCCTTTTCCAAGAAGTAGGATGGTGGGATTTCGTTTATATTTTTCAAGTTTATAATGATGATATGGTAAAAGACTTAACTCCACTTACAATTTCCAAAAATATAGAGTCAAGGATATTGAAATGAGGGTGGATGTAAGCTTCATCGCTGAAGCATCACATCTTCCGAATAATGGCGAAAGCTGGTCTATAAATTTCCCTATACGTGACATTCCGTGGCATGAGTTTTTGGTTTCAAAGAATGACTCTTACAATGTAAAAGGTATGCATGTACAATCCCTTAAAACCAAATGGTAAGACTTGCTATATTTTATTATGAATTTTATTACTTGTGAGAGTATATACGAGTTTGTTTTTCTATACAATATACACCTATTAATGGTCTTTCTTGGTTTTAAGCTCAATCTCCCACTTTATTTGCATAAGAGTATTTCTAAATTGGATTTGTTTTACAAAGCCAAACGTAAGAACCCTAAATGATCCTTGTTTCATCATGGGTTGATTTGTATTCTTGTTAAACAATATTTGGTTAGTCTATGGACTCTTGGGTATTGTTCCTTCACTGGAATGATTTCGAAAAACTTCATGGCAATGATAAAAAGAAATTTCCTCCCAGGGTTTCATCTGATTCTCGAGAAGATAGTCCAGACCCCACTATGTCTCTCGACCATGATCGTTTAGGCCACAATAACCTCTTTTATTCAGATGATTCATATTTATGTGATGAAGCTAGGGTCAAAACCTATTATTCGACCCCTGAACATTTAACACAAATCATGGCTAGGAAAATAGGGTTTTATCACATTGAACTGGAACTTAAATTTAGGGATGATGTTAAGCCAACTTTTTTGGACCATAATGATAATTCTAAGTCTACATAGATAGCTTGAAAAATATCTTGGGAACAATGAAATAGGGGTAATAATATCCCTATTAAGCAAGTCTTTGTTGATTTTGAGTCTCCTATCGAGCATGTGTTGAAAAAGAATAAGCCCAAACCTGATCATAATTATGAATTTGTTGATGACAACACTCATGCTCAGGATGTTGATAATTGTGATAACTACTACCAATGCAAAGCTAATTCAAATAGATGCACATAGAGAATGTATTGGTAGCAACAATATGTTGTTATGGTTTCTTGTCTAGAACCTAGAATCTAACAACTTCATCAACACAATGATCAATTAAGAATGATGAACCAAATTAAGAAAAATCAAAAGGATAATAAGTCTTTTGGATTGGAGGAAAATTTGCAGTCATCAAATACTCACATTAAGTATGCCAATGTCAAAGTAGTGATAAATTCAGATTCTCACTGCCAAATTTCTACTAAATAATATGATGTCAATTGTCTATTGACAGGTTGGAAGTTTAGGAAGGTATGCTTGATTATTTTTATTTAGTTGGTTAGTTTTGATGGAAGCTACATAATCTGAAATTATGTAGTCACCTTATGTTAATTATAATATCAATTGTTGACTTTATGTTTTTGATTTGTGGCAGGTTATCTTCATGTATTAGATGTTAGCATTGGTATGCATGATGTTTGTTGTTGTAGATGTGGTTCATATGTTTCAAATCACTTATGGATATCGTGTTAGTTAATTATGTGAATTTCCTTTCAAATAGTTATGATTTGACCTGAGAGGTCATAACAATTAGATTATGAACCTTATTTTTGGAGATATTGTTTTGATTTTTAAGATTAAGTTTAGACTATCGAGTGCTCATGGATATGTATAGGAACCCTCAAGTTTCAAGAGCCTGGGGGGGGGGAGGAGAAATGTCAATAATATTTTGGGTGAATCTAGAACATTTTATACATTTTTTAATATAAGTCTTGTTTCTGTTTGAATAAATTCAACAAACCAATATTTAATTATATTTTATGTTTCAAATTTATAGTCACTTATTAAAAGTCTTTTGAATTTTCTATAAGTGTGTTTTGGGAAATTTCAAAAAAATAATGTTGTTGTCTTCCTGACTATGATTTGTGAACAAACAATGATTTAATTTCATCTTTTGTTGATGTTTTGGTTATTTTTACATATATATTCGTTCCTGTTTATTTTTGAAGGTCAGTGTTTTAAAATATAACTTTGATATTTCCATTACTCAGGTCTAAATCCTTATATTGGAGTATGTGGTTTTCATATGAATGGGACTAAAACTTTTTTATATGTATGCTATAACTTATATGTGTATATTATATATATATATATATTATATATATAATTATTATATATATATTTATTGATTGTTGATGTAAAACATGGAAGCAAGTTCATACTATTTATGTTTTGTTTAAAAGAGGGAATTGTACTATTATGATTTTTGTCTTTTAATAAAACAACTCATTAAGAGTTATTCAATTTAATTATAATTGCATATATATATATATATATTATATGAAATTTAGTTATTTAGTTTACATTTTTAATATACAATATTGTACAAATAGAATATAATTCATTCTTTATCATTACTAGTTACACATGTTTCTAGTTTCTTTTATTTTTGCGTTATATTTATTGTAAATTTTGCATATCATTCATTGTATTATAGTGTTGTATATTAGTTACTAACTCAATTACTATGTTATAGAATATTAATTAATTAACATGTAGTTTAGATATATTAACATAAAATATTAACTTTAGGTTCATGTATATATAACTCTAGATTACCTTAGAATTTCCCTATTCTTTTTCCTCCGCAAGAAGAATAGATCCATAGGCTAACAAAGCCTTTAAACCTGTTGGGATTGGACATTCAAATGGCTTAGGTTATGTGAAGAATTATGTTCTGGTCCAGATCCCCTTATTGATATATGGTCCCAAAGGCCTTGTCAACAAATAACACTAGAAGGAAGGAAAATTAGAGTTTAGATGGCTAAGGGTATGTTGTTGATGCTACAACAGCCTCCAAAATTTTGGCCTATATACAAATTTCAGAGTCTACTTTGACTTTGAATGTTGTTGTCAAAAGTATTAAGAGTTATCACATATGTTTTCTCTAAGTCTTCTTTTCCCGTTTAGAGAAACTCAAAATGTCGTCTTTTAGCATGAAAAGCATCAAACATCACATATATGTGGTTTTGGTTTGTAAGGGGTAACCTTGGGTTTAATGAGTCATTCTTACCATGTAGACATGTATCGCACTCATTCCAAAGGTTTCAAGCACTGCTGCACAAGTGTTGTCACTGGCGTTGCAAACTGTACCTTTAGTGTCGCACTTGGGGAAGCTGTCGCAATGTCATCGCATTGGGGGAAGTATGTTATTCATGTATTATGAGTGATCAATGTTGCGTCTTTGACTATTATAATTTTGTGATCATAATTAAGTTATTGTTCACTTTGGTCTCATTGATCCCACACTTAGCCAAATCTAGAAAAAGTTCCTGTCCGAGAAACTTGGCCTCAATTAGCCTTCTGAATTGCACAATACACAATATAAATCCTCAAGCTTCAACCTTTGCTCTTGGTACTACGCAATCCACAGTCCCTGCCTTCCAAAATTATGCACTACACAGTTTCAATTCTCAGCCTCAACCCTTGAGCTCCATAACTTCTCTAACCCTTGCCTCCATCAATTCTATTATGGGAAATGCACAATATCAAGCATATAGCCTCAGCCTTGACCTCTTGATCTATGAAACTGTGCAATCCATTGGCCTTTGTCCATTTGGAACTGCGTAGTGGGAACCTTCAAGCCTCAAGCTCTTATTTTGACCTCTTAAGCCCCTCAATTGAACAAATCACTAGCCCTGCCTTGCCTTAACTATGCATTGAACAGTCTCAAGGCTCAATCCTATCCCCTAACCTGCTGAGATGTGCAACTACACAAAACTTGAGCCCATCTCCTAGCCTATCACATGGTTCTAGGCCAGTCAATGGTTATCATGAAGCATGCTCGACTAGGGATTTATTAAAATGATGTCATCTTGTTGTGAGTGGATTTTAGTTGTACGTATTGTATCATGTTATGATACGATGATGATGAAGGAGATGAAGAAGGATAACTTGCTAAAAGACACCTTTGTAGTTGTAAATACGAGTTGATCAATCAAGAAAGACAAAGGGACACTAAATTGTGACATCAGCTGGAAATCAAGATCACATTGAATACTCTCTATATTCAAACCTTATGGAGGAGGAAGAAGAAGAACATGTTCCATCCTTCAAGGAGACATAAAGAAAGCAACAACAATGAATCGATTGACAATTCCATGTCATCATGTAATCCATATCATTAGTGTCATGTCATGTCACGAGTCGTCATTTTCCATATCATTTTTGGATTATGTAAATTCAATATTGGAGAAATGTAATGTAAAGTGGAAGTCCAAGAGTCATCCATAGAATGTGAAAAGTTATGAAGGATTCAAAGAGTCATAGAGAAGTCAAACAGTCATGAGGGTAGTCCAAGAGTCACAAGGGAGGTGAATGGTCACCCTATTAGTTATATATACGCCCTTATAGCTCATGCAAAGGACTTTTCACCTTGGATCCTCCTACCAAGAATTAGAGAGGAAAATAGTTCTTTTGGAGGAGCAAGTGGTTGCTCTAATGCTCCACTATTTGGGCTAGTGGTGTTCATTGCCTTGATGTATCTTGGAACTTTTTCTTAATTCAGAAGCTCGTTGAGCCAATGCACTTTCATGTGTATATCATAAATATTGTAAGACTATTCTTTGAATGTTTGCGATGTATGTTATGTTCACATGTACTAAGGAAATTGAAAAGTTTTTGTGGCTTTGTTACTTATCTTGATGAAGGTGTGTTGTATGTGTTTTAACAATCATTATTTTTATGTGAACTATTTTTCTACTTTTCCAACATTTCATTCATATGTACATGCTTGCGTGTCTTTTCTGGATTAGTATTGTTAGTTATCTTTAAAATACTCACTTTTCTCTCCCCTTTCGATAAAAGAACCTTGATATATTCTGTAATTGAACATTTTACAAGGCATACTCACTTGCTAATCTGAAATTACCTGTGCATTACTATCTTGTGCTGAACATTGTAGCCAAGGCACATCTCTAGGAATTTACGGTGTCCGTGCCTTATTTACAAAAGGGATCCCACACGAAACAATGTGAAGTCTAATTGGGACTTTTCATCGGGGAGACCCCATTGCATGTTTCCAATATCTAGCACTGTCAACATTATAGTGCTAGAAGGAGGGAAACCATCTTTTTATGGCTGAAAAATCACCACATCCTAACAAACATACTTCTGCGCAAGGAAACAAAATTCCCATTTCCACTCCCAATCATATTACTGAAAATAAAGAAACTATTCAATCTATCTCGAGACAAGCCTTTAAGTTTACTTACAATAAACTCCCTACTATATGACCCGTCACTTGTCAGTTTGTGGGAGCTCTTGGTTTTCTCCCTATCACTACAATTATACCTCATCATCTTGTAAATAAAGAAGTAACTCCTAGTGGAATACTATTTTTGTCGATGGAAGATTTGATTCTTGCAACCCTCGAAGAGTTGGTTGAACCTACAGAGGAATGAGGGGAACTTCCACTTGTTGAGGAGAATCTAGATAGTGAAGGAGAATATTTTAAATTTTCTGATGAGGAGCACCTTGAATACATCAGAGATCCTAATTGTGAGGGAGAAGCTTCTTCAAATTCAAAAGAAGAGGAGGAGGAGAAAAATGAAGACATGGCTGACACAAATTTGGATTGGATGGCCGAAAGGCCACTCTCTCTTCCGGAAAATCTTGACAAGATGCCCAAACATCTGGAAAAGATGTTGTCAAAATTTGATCTGAATAAGAAGAACAAAGCTAAAGACCATATAGATGATTTCTACATGCATATAGAGATTCTTGAGGTATGTTTTGATGATGTTTCTTGCAAAATCTTTCTGTATACTTCAGAAGGTATAACCTATCTATGGTATAAGAGTCTTCTAGCCAATTCCATTCAAAATTATAGGGATTTTAAGAAGTTGTTTTTTGTAAAAATTTCTGACGATAAGAATCCTGCCATGTTATTGAAATAAATTGGGAATTTGAAAGCTGGGGATAAAGAAAGAATCAAATATTTTAATTAGATATTTATGTGATTTTTGAATAAGTTCACCACTGATGTGCAACCTCATGATGAACATTGGCCTTAAAATTTGCAGAAGCTATTGCTATAGAAAATTATTTGCGATCTATTGGAGTCACCGTAGATGATGAGGATCCTAAAGACTCCAAAGAATATGGTACGAAAAACCAAGCCTCCTCCAGCAGAGCAAAGGATAAAGACTCTTTCGACATGGAAGGCTTAACCAAGTCTCTAGAGTAGCTCATGAACGAAGTTTAATAATTGAAGAGACGACCAAGCGAGGCATTTATTACTAGAATCAAGTCTTCCAAGCCACCATTCTTTAAAATAAACAGCAATAAACAACCGAACAAATATGCTCAGAGTTATAACATGGTGATCAATATTGAAAGTTCGGGTATGGATAATTTATAAAATTTTCATCAAGAAAAACATTCAGAAAAGACATGCCCACAATGGAATCATAATATGAACACTATGATGGCTAATATCATTGTTACTCTATTTCCATAAGAATATCCTAAGTAGAATGAAGAAACAAGTGAACTTGCCGCGACCAAAGGCAATTTGGGTGTTGGACATTCAGTTATCATGTTTAGTATTATATACAACACTGACAATCGACGTGCTGATCAATTGGAAGTGAGTGAAGTTCCTCCCAGGAAGTTAGATGATCGTTATATTCTGAGGAGAAAGGGACTTGTTTCTTAGTAAGAGATTAAGAAACAATTGCTGTGAAAAATTTTTCCACCCTCAAACCCAACTCATAATTCAAAAAACAATTCTGGAGGTGCTCCTTCTTCAAAGAACACTTCCAACAACAACAAAAACAAGTCCACCACTCCTGATATAGTGGACAAACTTACACCACCTAACTCATCAACACAACCCATTACAATGGAAAACATTGTGTTGGCTTGATGGGCCCTGACCCAGGTTCAACGTTAATTAGCTAAGAAAATCCATACACTATTGGCCCTTTTAGCATCAATTCGTAGAAAGCACACTGAAGACTCACCTGAAGCAGTATGGGGGGATGCAGGAACCAAGTTTCTGCACCCTGAGATGGCAGTGATGTCACTTTATACCCTAACCCTTCCTTCGTGCAGATCAATAAATCTTTTAGGGCTTATCGATATACTTCCCTTAGTCATCCTCTAGACCTCTGCGAAGGTCTACGACTATCTTTCACATACCCTAAACAGGCAATTGAGACACTTAGACACCTCTGTAATTACTTTTACTGCTGTATTTACCCAGATTAGCTTAAGAAGTGGATAACTTCAACATGCATTATCATTATCTTCGCATAAACATATATTCCTACTCGCATTCATATAAAAAAGTAAAACACATAGATTCGTGCATCAATACAACATTAAATCATAAACCCAGTATTCAATAGAATATAACTGCATGTATTCATAACAGAAGTAAAATAACTCATACACTGGTAATTCCAAAATAATTGTCTTTATTGATGTTCATATCTCCTTGACAGACTCTAACTACCTCGCGCACACAACTACAGGGGTCCGCACACTCAGCTATAGAATTCTACCCTAGGCCTTTGCACACACAGCTACAAGAGTTTGCGCACTTAGCTCCAGACTTCTACCATAGGCCTTTGCGCACATAGCTATACAGCCTCTTTCCTAAGCTAAGACTCTTTGCTCTTAGCTCTCACAGAGCCATTACATCAATGACTCTCCAGAACATATTTGAAATGAACTAAAAACTCTGCCTTAGAATATTCTAAGACTTCCCTTTTTATACAATCCCATGGTTTGCAGACCAAGGGTGGATCTCATAAAGCTGACACAAGTTACATAAACTAAGGGTGGAAACCCTTGATGACTCCTTACATATTCATGCTCTGTGACCACAAAATGTGGAGACTTTACATTATTTAGACAAAGCCTGGGCCTTTAACCCGAAGACTTGTGCTTTTAACCCCAAAACTAACCCTAGGGGACCCATTCCCAACATATTGATTATAACATTATTGAAGATATGAAGAGAGATCACATGGACATTTCACTATTTGAGCTTGCAAAGATAATGAACCAACATGAACTGATTCTCTAGGAACTCTCATCGCACACTCTAGAAGGTAAATAAGTTTATGTATCATTGGTAATGTTCGGTAACTCTCGCAATATCCTTGAATATGTTGTAAATGCTGTAAATTTAAGTTTTGACACTTCCCACCATTTCTGTTAACTGTTGATATTTTTAGTTATAATGTTCATAACTATTTAATTGATTCTAGCGCATCTGAAAATGTTATGCCATTGTCAGTTGCTCAGAAAATCAATGAAAAATGGGATAAAACTAATAAACAAATCATATAGCTGGATAGCTCTCTTGTCGAGGATATAGGTGAACTAAAAAATGTTCTTATTCGTTTGTCATATGATCATAGAGTTGACCAGTGTATAAACATCGTAGTTGTGGACATTCCATATGCCTATGGATTACTTCTAAGCAGAGATTGGTCCAACAAACTCCAAGGATACTTTTCGATGGACTGGTCTCATTTATGGCTTCCATACAAGGGAAGAAATAATCAGATTTGAGTTGAAAGTGAGCCCTTCATGAAGCATACCATAACACAACTTGAAGAGAAAACTGAACCAATGGGCTTCGCGGAACTAATCTTTAGAAATTGTTTTCTTGAAGTGGACCATAGATGTTATTTGATTCAACCTTCACCAATCCCACTAGATACACAGTTGGAACTCCTTCCTAGAAATCCATCTAGCTATAATGAAATTTGCAAAGTAGACATAGGTAGTGCTAGTGTAGGTTGTAGCTCTAGAATTTCTAATACTTGGATTTTGTATTTTGATGATTCAAAAACGGTGAAGGGATCTAGAGTTGGTTTCATTTTATTAGACTCACAACAGAGAAAACATTTGATCTCTTGCCGCTTGGAATTTGAGTGCACCAACAACATTGCAGAATAGGAAGAAATCATCTTGGGTTTGAAGAAGGCCATTGACCTCAAGGTTTGGGTCCTCAAAGCAATAGGTGACTATGAAATCATCGTACGATAGGTACATAATACTAAAAACTGTGTTTCACCTAATCTCAAAATTTATCAACAAGATTTATGGCATTTGATTACACAATTCGAAGCTTTCAATATTGTCTTTGTTCCTAGAATATGTAATGTTTTAGATACATTAGTAAATGATGTTGTTAGGTTGTCACCACTAAGGGATGGATTTTCTATTGAAATTATTTACAAGTCATCCATTCCTGATAATATCACTATTTTTCCGCGTTTTGAATGACGACTAGTAGATACTAGATTTTATGGCGAATGTTGATCTGTTAAAAGGTGTAGTCATTGATAAAGATGAGCACAATAAAGCATTGTAGTATGCATCTTAAGAAAGAAATAAAAACCATGCCCAAGGGTGTGGTGTCACTGGAAAAATATGACTTGAAAAATTGTGGCCAGTGAACGTGAAGAGTCACAGTTCAATTTTATTGCATGAGAAAATCAATCTTGGTATAGAAAAAGATCTGAAGTTTGTTAATATTGGTACTTATTGCATGCCTCAAGAGAAACAATTTTTCATCCGCGTTTTCAAGCATTACCAAGATGTTTTCTCGTGGACATACGATGATCTCAAAACTTATGACACATGAATAATCTAGCATGTAATTCCAATCAAGGAGGCGGCCAAGATTTTCAGTAGAAGATGTGTACAGTTCATCCAACACTTGATCCTCTGATTCAAAAAGAGTTGAAGAAGTTGTTGGATGCTCATATCATCTTTAAATTTTCGACATGGGTCTAAAATTTGGTCTCAGTGAGAAAGAAGTATGGGGAAATAAGCATGTGCATGGATTTCCACAATCTTATTTGCACCTCAAATAAGGAAAACTATCTAGTGTCATCAATGGAACAAATTCTACAGAAACTATTAGGCTCTAAAATGTTTTCCTTGCTAGATGGATTTTCGAGCTATAACCATGTTCTAGTGTCACAACCTGATAGACATAAAAAAACTTTTCAAACCAAGTGGGGTATGTTTTCTTTCAAGAGAATGTCATTTGGAATTATTAATTCCATTGCAAATTTCCAATGCGCGATGGACATCACATTTCACGTTTTGTTTGGTCAAAGCATAGTGGTCTATATTGATGACATAACTGTGTTTTTGAAAAGAATACCTGACCACTTATGCCATTTGAAGCAATTTTTTGAGCGATGTCACAAATATAGGATATCTCTTAATCCTAAGAAGAGTGTTTCTGTAGTGTCCAAGGGAAATCTCTTTGGTCATATCGTCACAAAGAGTGGAATTATGGTTGACCCTGAAAGGGTTAGAACTATTACTCAAATACCCTTCCTGGTGAACAAGAAATCCATGAAATCCTTCTTGGGGAAAATTAGTTTCCTTTGCAAATTCACCTTTAATTGCGTGCAGATAGTGAAAAAACTCTAGGAGATAATAAAGAAGGATGCGATATACAAGTGGGATAAAAGGGAAAATGATGCATTCTCTCGTATAAAGAAAGTAATAGAAGAAGCACTAACACTGTACAATCCAAACTTCAAAAAATATTTCCTGCTTTGCACCTTCACTTATGATACTTCTCTTGTTTCCATTCTTACGCAGAAAGATGATTAGAATAACAAGTGGCATATATAATTTATGAGTGTTGTATTGTGAGGAAATGAACTTAACTATCTCACCATTGAAAAACAAGTATACACAACTTACAAGACAATAAAACATTTTCGGCCTTACCTTTTGAAGAATAATTATGTTATCTTTGTGTCACACCCAACTGTCAAATCATTATTTGTTCAACAAGAGCTGGGTTAAAGAAGAGAGAACTAGATGAATAACTTACATGAGTACAACATTGAGTTTAGACTAGTTCACACTATCAAGGGCCATGGTCTTTTCCAACTAGTAGGAGAAGCAGAAAATGCACTAGAAGATGACTCTTCTAGATGGGAGCAGGAGATTGAAATGTATAATATCGAACAATCTACCCCCAGTGACACACCAACCTCTTGGTATGCAGATGTACGATAGTATATATTGAGCACGATACTCTGCCCTCTGATTTATCAATGAAATAGAAGAGGTTAATCATATTGAAAGCTCTATCTTACTAGTTGGTACACAGAGTGCTTTTTAGAAAGAACCAAAACAAAGTCTTGCTTAGATGCCTTGAAGAAATAGATTCGAAAAAGGTATTGTGTTACCTCCATGATGGACTAACTAGAGGAAATCGTGTAGGTGACACTATGAGACACAATGTTATGTGGGTATATTTCTATTGGCCCACACTTTTCAAACATGCTCATGCTTATTCCCGTAAATGTCTAGTTTGTCAGAAATGCGACAACCAAGAAAAAAGGTTAGCCGCCCCTTTACAACCCATCGTTATAGAAGAACCATTTCAACAATGGGGATTAGATATTATTAGTGAGATCTTTCCATAATCATTGAAGAAACATCACTATATCCTCACTACTATAGATTAATTCATGCAACAAACAAAAGTGGTTCTCCTCAAGCAAGTGAATGATCAGGAAATAATCAGCTTCCTCAAATAGAATATTATCACCAGGTTTGGTGTTATGACATCACTTGTTTTTTATAATGAAACATATTTCTCATTGCTAAAGTTTATGATTTTTCATTGTAAAATAGCATCACATTGAAACATTCAAATGAATACTACTTGTAAGGAAATGGTATTGCTGAGGCAACCAATAAGAACCTCATTTGTATCATTAAAAATACCATCTTCTCTGAACAAAGGAACCGGCACACTACTTTTGTGAACGCCTTATGGGTTGACTGTGTAATGCCTAAACCTTCTCTGAATACCTCTCCTTACTCCCTAGTGTATGGAAAAGAAGCCATCCTACCTCCTAACATTTACTTGCTTGCCCTTCAACTTTCACAAGAATCGCAGGGTAAGCCTTGTCTCTTGGGTCATAGTAGGATAGAAACCTCCTTAAGTTACTAGAACAAAGAAAGAAAGAAAAATATTTTTTTTCTCTTCACCATAATCGTATCAAGAGATGGTTCGATAAGAAGTTTGTGGGGAAAAGAGAATTTAGTGTAGGTGACTTGGTATTGAAGTGGGACAAAACCAATGAAGAGATCGTATTAAAGGAAACACAATAAGTTCTAATCCCAGTGGATTGGACCATACATTGTTGAGGAGAAGCTTGGCCATCACACTTATCATATCCAATCCTTGGATGAGAAGACTAGCTCTCTTCCTGTAAATGGCCAAGATTTGAAACAATGTTTTCAATAAGATTATAGGGCTACGCCCTACCTTATGTACTTAGTCTATTGTTTTTCGTTGTTTTTCATGTTCAGTATTTTCGTTCTTTCTTCTTTCGTTCATGTGAATATGCATCATGTATAAGTGTTTTCTTTTGTTCCAATGTATGTAGCAGAATTGAAAAGAGTTTTGTGACACTGCAACATTTGACTAACCTTCAATCCTTCTTCTTTGTCTTGGTTACACCTTTTGTTTGATAATGTTCTGATGGAAAATATGATCCTTGTGTAAGGAAATATTTGTGTCAAACCATGATATCCGTGTCTGTTCTGGAAACGTCATGCTTACACTCAATTCTATATGTTTCAGTGTGTTCCATGCTAATTCGATCAAGTAGAGAAGGACAAGGGGAAATATAAATGAGCAAACCAATATCATAGGTTATATATATATATATATATGCTTCTTTGAAGGAATAACCTCTTATACTCTCAATAAGTCAGGATCCCTCTTCTACCCCATGAAATGAATAAGTGTTGATGAAAATTCCCATATAAAATAAATAAATGAAGGGTGAAAGAAGAGAAAGGCTTCTTACACAGGGAGGGAAAGAAAGCAAGCCTACCGAGGTATTTTACAAGCTCGCTGGTAGTGGAGCAATGTTTGTGTTCCTGAATTGACTTTGTCAGGGTACTGTACAGGCTTGCTAGCAGTAGAGCAATACCAAAGATGGAAAACTATACTCTGAAAATCTAAAACTTGCAAATAAAATTACCCTTCTCTTGATTCAAAACATCGTGATATGGTTGGCCCTATGATTTTTTTCAATCGAGGAAGGATAAAGGGGGCTATTCTTATGCACGGGGTAAGTGGGGAAACTAGAGTAATCAGAGCGATGATTCAAAAATACCTGAGGAACTAGAACTTCTATAAACGATTTGACCAAGGTAGGGAAGTTGGAATTCAACTAGTGTGTCACCAAGTGTTGTCATTGCTACAACACCCTTCAAATTTTTTGCATACATTAAGATTTCGGAACTTACTCTGAATTTGCATGTTGTCATCGCAAGTATTACGAGTTACCACATCTGTTTTCTCTAATTATTTTTGTCCCCTTTAGAAGAAAATAAAATGTCATCTTTTAGCATGGCAAGCATCAAACATCACATATATGTGGTTTTGGTTTGTTTCAAGGGGTAACCCTCATGTTTATGAGTCAATCCTATAATTTAGACATGTATCACATTGATTCCCAAAGTTTAAAGCATTGTCACATAAGTGTCATCACTGTCATCGCAAAGTGTACCTTTAGTGTCTTACTTGGGGAAAGTCATTGTAATGTCGTTGCATTAGGGGAAGTATATTGTTCATGTGTCCTAAGTGATCAATGTTGATTCGTCAACTATTCTAAGAGCATTATCATACTTAAGTTCATTTTTCACTTTGGTCTCACTGATCCCACACTTAGTAAAATATGGAAAAGTTCCTGCCTAAGCAACTTGGCCTCACTTAGCCTTCTTGATTTGTGCACTACGTAGTCTCAATCCTCAAGCTTCAACCTTGCCTCTTGGCACTGTGCAATGCGTAGTCCTTGACTTCCAGAACTACACATTGTGCAGTCTCAATGTTTAGCCTCAACCCTTGAGATATAAAACTACGCAACCCCTGCCTCCAACCATTCTCTTCTATGCATCGTGCAGTCTCAAGCATTACACCTCATCCTTGCCTCTTGAACTGCGCAACTGTGCAATCCCTTGGCCTCTGTCCCTTTGAAACTACACAATGGGTATCTTCAAGCCTCAAGCCCTTGTTTTTCCCTCTTGAGCCCCTCAACTGCGCAGATGACTAGCCCTAGCCTACCTCAACTGCATACTACACAGTATCAAGGCTCAGTCCTAGCCCTTGACCTCCTGAGTTTTGCACCTACACAATCCTTGAACCCGTCTCCCATCCTATCATCTAATTCTAGCTTAGTTAGTGATTATCATGAAGCATGCTCGACTAGGGGTTTATTAGACTAATATTGTTTTTTCATGAGTGGATTTTAGCTGTAGGTATTCTATTATGTTATGATAGGATGATGATGAATGAGATGAAGAAGGAGACCCTGTTAGAAGACACCTTTATAGCTGTAAAGATAAGTTGATCAATTAAGAAATACAAAGGGACATTAGATTGTGACAGTAGCTAAAAATCAAGATCACATTGAAGAATCATTATCTTCAAGCCTTATGGAGGAGGAAGAAGAAGAACATGTTCCATCCTTCAAGAAGACACAAAGAAAGCAACAACAAGGTATGGCTTGAAAAATCCATGTCATCATGCAGTCCATGTCATTAGTGTCATTTCATGTCATGAGTCAGCATTTTCCACATCATTTGTGGATTATGTAAATTCAATATTGGAGAAATGTAATGTAAAGTGGAAGTCCAAGAGTCATCCATAGAATGTGAAAAGTCATGAAGGAGTCAAAGAGTCATAGAGAAGTTAAATAGTCATGAGGGTAGTCCAAGAGTCACAAGGGAGGTGAATGGTCACCCCATTTGTTTTATATACATCCTCATAGCTCATTCAAAGGAATTTTCACCTTGGCTCCTCCTACCAGGCATTACAGAGGAAAATATTTTTTTGGAGGAGCAAGTGGTTGCTCTAATGTTCCACTATTGGGGCTAGTGGTGTTCACTTCCTTGATGTATCTTGGATCTTTTGCTTAATTCAAAATCTCTTTGAGCCAACACACTTGTATATCATAAATATTGTAAGACTATTATTTGAATATTTGTGATATATGTTGTGTTCATTTGTACTAAGGAAATTGAACTATTTCGGTGGTTTTGGTACTTATCTTATTAAAATTATGTTGTATGTGTTTTATCAATCATTTCTTCTATGTGAATTATTTCACTATTTGTCCAATGATTCATTCATATGTTCATGGTTATGTGTATTTTCAACATTTTTACTATTACTTGTCTTTAAAAGACTCACTTTCCTCTCCCCTTTCAGTAAAAGAACCTTGATACATTCCAGAGCTAAACATTCCACAAGGAATACTCACTTGCTAATTAAAAATTACCTGTGCATTACTCTCTTGTGCTTAACATTTTTGTCAAGGCACATATCTAAGAATATATGGAAGCTGGGCCTTATTTCTAGAAGGGCTCCCACACCAAATGGTGTGAATCCTAATTGGAACTTTTCATGAGGGATAACCCCTTTCATGTTTGTGGTATCCAACACCATCAATAGGGTAGTCACAAAATGTGAACTATTCACTCCCCTATGGTTACCAAGAGTCACTCAAACCATCCTACAGTTGAATCGTCCTCTAGTTTGCAACCTTATGCTATTCCATGACCAACGTCTAAAACTTAACAAGTTACTAGCGAAGCTACAATGCCTACAAATTTGCAAATCCAATCTAAAATTTTTGAATACCTCCAAGGATTTAAGGAATTTGGATCAAGAACTCAGGTTAGATTGGATAGAGTTATATTTGTGGAAAGGCATTTGTCACAACCAAGATTGGATTCTTCAAGAAAGAAATATGCCAAATCTCCCATGATGACCTGATTATGGACTAGTTCAGTAGAGTGAAGATGTATGGAGTTCCACATGTCACTGTTTCTACCTTCAACCTTGAAAAATATACATTACACACTGCAATTTGTGCACTTTCAGCCACTTTTTACATAATCCAAATTCGATGTCTGAAATGAAAGTTATGACGATTTTCCCTAGGTCTCTTGTTTGAAACATAATTATGGAGCCTACAAAAACTCTAACTTCCTCAGAACATATCTCCGAAAATATAATGAACCAAGATCTGAAATTTTTATATAAGTTCTCTAATATTTTGGATCCACCTGGTAAAATTTTCAGCTTCTTAAGCCTCGTAGAAAAATATTTATAGCAAAAATTCCAAGATGTCATGTTTGAATAAGCCAAACCCTAGAATTCAAAGCTATGATACCAAATGTTATGCAACCAACTCACAAAATAGAAGAAGAGATAGATCAATGCCTTCAAAATTAGCCTCTTCGAGGGGGAAAACTCCTCTACTTTACACAAATGAACAATTCTTGGATGATTCAAATGACAAAACCTCTTTTCTATATATAGGAGTCCAAGGGGTCACAATATAATCAGAGAAAAAATAACAATAATAATTTAAGGGCACAACAATAATAATAGTGGGCTTATATGGGGCACAATAATAACAATATTGGGACTACATGGGCACACCAATAACAATAAGGGGGCTACACTGACAATAAAAATGAGGGAATACAATAGTATTATAAGGACCTAACAAATTCTCGGATTTCCAATACCACTAATTATCGATTATATGACATTCTAACTAGTAGAATTAATCTCAATCAATTGTTTTATGAACCACCTATTCGTGAATCTAGCCAACCTACATTTCTAATAGGATCTGGTTCACCTCCTTCCCCACCTAGCTCATATTCATCCTCTCTACTGAGGATTCCTAAAATGAAGAGAGTTCTTCATCATCTGAGTCATCTAATTCACAAGGTTCCCCATGAATGGATAATAAACAAGGAAACAATCAAGAGAACTAGGGAAATAACCTAGCCACTCCATGGTTATATCAAGATCTTGTTGTTGTCATGGGTGTGAAACATCCTCTTCCCAGTAATCCTCATAAGTTTCTTCCCGACTTCGACCCTAAATCTAAAAACCAACGAATGACCACCTAAAGGCTTGCATGCTAGCCATAAGGTAGAAAAATGTGCATTATGAAGATATAGTCCACATGCGATTCCCATAGACCTTTGAGGGAAAAGCTACAACCTTGTATTTTGCTTGACCCCATCAGAGTATCATGTCTTGTGCACGATTTGAAACTTCCTTCCTAGAAAAAATTGGGGCTGAAAAACTCCAAAGGTATAAGTCATGGAGCTGTCTAATATGAGGATGAAAATTAAGGAAAAAATATAATATTTCAATGCAAGGTTTCTTGCATTGAAAATAAAATTCCTAACAATTCCATTCCTGTCGATAACCTTGTAATTGCTTATTATATCAATGGCTTGCATACTGGAATTACTATGTGGGTAAAGAGAGCCCAAAATAGCACCCTTCAGGCAACATTTGATGAAACTCTATTTGTCGAAAAGGACATACTTAGTCTTAAAATCTATCCTAACAAAGCAAATGATCAAGATTCATCCTCTAGTAAGAAACCTGAAATAGTGTCTAAACCATCTACAAAAAAGAAAGATCAATATACCTTTGATCTTGAAAGTATTGTTATCCATGGAAATACCTCATCATTAGCTCAAAGGATAAGATCACGCTTTTTCATAGAATACACTCTTTTTTTCAGGCCTTTTGAGAATATAACACACCCCTCAAGACTAAATCAGAGCATTATAACATTGGTCCCATCCCAAAAACCTATGTTACCCTTGCTAGTAACATATTTTAGCTTCTGAATACATGCGTTATCAGAAACTCATGCAACCATGAGAAAAAATCACAAGTTAGCTCACTGTGACTCCATTTCTCACTCAAGTAAACTCTAAAAAGGTGGAATTGGATTGCCTCAATCTCATCCATAGATGTTTCCTATTCAGACAAAGATAATAAAGTAGGAAAAAGCATTAAAGCTTGAGGAAACATCTTCAACCCAATGGTTTTTTCCCTAATTGCACTAAAGAGTAACTAAGAGTCTCCATAGCCTCAATTTTGCATATAAATAGGAGGTTAGGCCATTGAGAAAGGGATGAGAATTCATGAATTGTTATGCTGTCGAGATATTGCTTGAGAGAGAGATATTTTGGAACTAGGAGTTGGAGGAGATCATGTTGCAACTATATATGGTTTCAATGTTCCTTTTACTCATTTGATATATATATCTATCGTTGTTGGTTCTGCTTATCTAATGATAGTTTGGAGGATGATTTCATGCTGATGTATCCAATGATGCATTGTTAGGTCCCTATAATACTAGTGATTCCCCCATTACTATTATCATTGTATCGCTTATTGTTATTGTTTTGCCCATATTGTCCCCATATAGTTATTATTGTGCCCCATAGAAGCCCACTATTGTTATTTTTGTGCCCTTATATTATTATTGTTAGGTCGGCTTTGGTTATATTGTGACCCTTAGACTCCTATATATAGAAAGGAGGTTTTTTCATTTGTATCATCGAAGAATTTTTCATTTGTGTAATGTAAAGGAGGTTGGCCCCTTGAAGATGTTGGTTTCTAAGTTGTTGATCTATCTTTTTTATCTTTTTGTGAGTTGGTTTTATAACATTTGGTATCAGAGGTTTGGATTCTAGGGTTTCACTACTCCAAATAGGTGATTGTGGAATTTTCGCTATAATTTTTTCACTACGAAGTTTCAGAAGTTAAAGAACAAATCCATTTGAGAAGAAAGCATTCTGAACCTCGAGTCCCAATTTCAGATCTTTTCTTGCTATATTTTCGGAGCTATGATCTGAGGAAGTTAGGGTTTTTGCAAGCTCGATAATTTCATCTCAAATAGGTCATCGTGGAAGTTTCAATATACTTTTTTTCTACGAAGGTTCTGACTCTAAAATTAAAACCCATTTGAGTTGAAAGCTTGGTGAAGCTCAGGTCTAGATTTCATATCTTGTCTCACTATATTTTCAGAGATATAATCTGAGGAAGTTAGAGTTTTTGTCGACTCCCGAATTAAATTCTAAACAGGTGACCTTGGGAAAATTGTCATAACTTTCTCTCTAAGCATCAGATTGAAATTTCATAAGAAGCTACAAAAAGAGGAAGGACCGTACCTTTCTGTATATTTCTTTGACGTCTGAAGGTTGAAACAGTAACACGTGGAACTTCGTACAAGTTCGCTATACTGAACAAGTATATAAGCCGATCATCTTGGGAGGTGAGGCATAAATATTCCTTGGAGAATCCAATTTCGATCAAAATGGTGGCATTAGAAAGAGGGCATAGAGGGGTACTACAAATCAAAATTTTAGACCTTGGAGATGCGAAATTACAGAGTTACAGTTGCTCAATATTGAGCTCCTACATAGTGAAAAAAGGTGTGTAGTTTTTTTAAATTTTTTGCATAAGTTTGGTTTGAAAAATTAGTTCGAAGGAATTCAAAGGGCATAATGAAGCATTATTATCAATAATTGATGCCCAAAAGAAGGAAAATGGAAACACTTAGTAAGAAACCTAAAATATCTAGCATGACTCATGAAGAAGAGGAATAAATGCAACATGATATATCAAAATTACGAGAACAAGTGCAATAAATTTCACTCGAACAAAAAGTGACATAAGCTAAGATGTATGGTGTGGAAGCTAAGATGATGGTTTAAAGAAATGCATAGAAGCTAAGATGAATGATGTGGAAGCTAAGATGGATGGCGTGGAAGCTAAGATGGATGATTTAAAGAAAGGCATGGAAGCTATGATGGAAGACTTGACAAACATTCTACAAGAAATTCTTACTAATGGTGAAATACTAGTAAAGAAACACATGTTGAGAACAAAATAAATGTTAATCTTGATTTCTTAGACTCTAACATTGGATCAAAGAACCACCATGTTCCAAATATCGATATGAGGAAGTTTGATGGCAAGCATCCCACAACATGGATACTATAGATGGAGCAATTTTTCGATCCCCATAATGTTCAAAACACACAAAAGGTATGCATTGCAACTTTATATTTGGAACCAAATCAGTTTGTATGGTATCGATGGCTTTTCTCTCGGAAACAAATTTTCACTTGGGCTATTTTTATGGGTTAAATGATAGCACATTATGAGGATACAAAAAACAACACTTTTTTAGCCAATTGATAAATCTCAAACAAAAGGGTTCAATGATGGAGCACATTGAGGACTTCCCAAAATTGAATATAAGGGTAAAATATATTCTAGATGAGCATAAGATTGATGTCTTCATAGGGAC
>APFE031540439.1:4630-23360 GCA_000404065.3 Pinus taeda | reverse complement strand
GGTCATTATGAATTTTTGTTCATGCCTTTTCGCCTTACCAATGCACCTTCTACATTTCAAGGTTTGATGAATTCCATTCTCAAACCCTTCCTTAGAAAATTTGTGTTAGTATTTTTTGATGATATACTAATCTACAGCAAGTCTTGGAAGGATCATGTTGAACATGTTGACAGGGTGCTACAACTATTGGAGGAGAAACAATTATATGCATAAAGATCCAAATGTTTCTTTGGAGTACAAGAGGTGGAATATCTGGGTCATGTTGTATCTCATGAAGGAGTTAAGGAAGACCCTAGCAAAATAAAATCATTAAGGAATGGAAAATCCCCACATCAATAAAGCATATACGAGGATTTCTCAAGTTGACAAGCTATTATCACAAGTTTGTTAAGAATTATGGGAGAATAGCAGCACCTCTAACAACATTATTGAAGAAAGATGCATTTTCATGGACTCCAGAAGCAATGGAGGCCTTTGAACATCTTAAAGAGGCAATGTGCCAAGCATCGGTCTTAGATACACCGAACTTAACAAAAACCTTTATTGCAGAATGTGATGCCTCAGGAAATGGAGTTGGTGCTATTTTAATGTAAGAAGAAAGACCCATTTCTTTCGAAAGTCGTCCAATCAAAGTAAAAAGTATTTAGACAAAGCTATTTATGAGAAGGAAATGCTGGCAATACTACATGCACTTAATAAATGGCGGCCCTACCTAAAGGGAAGACACTTCAAGGTAAAAAGCAATCATGATAGTCTTAAATATTTTTTAGAACAAAGCTTATCTTCAGAAGAGTAGTAAAGATGGGTCACAAAGATGTTGGGTTATGAATTTGAAATCATTTACAAAAAAGGGAAGCAAAATGTTGTGGCAGATGCACTCCCAATAAAGGATGATGATGTGGAAGAATTTCTTTGCGCCATTTCTATTATCCAACCAGATTGGATAAACGAAGCAAGGGATGAATGGAAGAATGATGAAGTGTGGGCACTCATTCAAAAGTTACAACAAGATCACAATACATCTGATACATTTAGCTAAAAAAATGATTCGTTATGGTATAAATATCGATTATACCTATGTAATAATTCCCAACTCAAACAAAATATTCTTACGGAATTGCACAACTCTCCCTTAGGAGGGAATTCTAGATTTTCTAAGAACTTACCACAGGGTTAAGCAGGAATTTTTTTGGGATGGCCTTAAATTGGATATTGAAAATTTTGTGGTGAAATTTTTGGTTTTCCAACAAAATAAAGTTGAAACAATTATGACCATAGGTTTATTAAATCCTTTATCCATTCCAAGCCAACATTGGAAGGAGGTTTCAATGGATTTTATCACAGGTTTACCCAAGTTTGAAGGAAAGAGTGTTATCATGGTGATTGTTAACAAAATTACCTAGTATGCACACTTTTGTGCATTATCTCATCCACTTAAAGTGAGTACAATTTCTACTGCATTTATGGAAACAATTCAAAAGCTACATGGAAACCCAAAGATTATTGTAAGTAAAAGAGATCCCATTTTCATTGGAATTTTTTGGACAAAATTATTTTCTTGTCTTGGTACTCAGTTAGCTCATAGCTCATCTTATCATCCTCAATATGATGGAAAAACTGAGATAGTAAACAAATGTTTGTAAGGATATCTTCGTTGCTTTGTATCTTATAAACAAACACAATGGGTCAAATGGTTGCCTTTCGCTGAATGGTGGTATAACAATTTCTTCCATAATGCAATAAAAATGACCCCATTTATGGCACTTTATGGACATCATCCACCATCCATCAGATCATATTTAAGAGAAAATTCTAAGGTTCAAGCAGTGGAAGATCATATCGATCTTCAACAACAACTTCTCCAACTCTTAAAGGATAACCTCACCTTGGTGCATAATAGAATGAAACAACAGGTAGATCAACATCGGAGCAAAATAAGTTTTGATGTAGGTGATTGGGTATTCCTACAGCTACAACCATAAAACAAGGGTCCCTCAAGCAAGCTAGGAAGGATAATAATGTATCACCAAAGTATTATGGTCCATACATGGTTGCAAAAGATAGGTACTATGGCATACAAATTGGAGCTTCCTCTAGCTTCCCAAGTGCACACAGTTTTTCACGTGTCATGCTTAAAGAAGGTTATAGGTGACAAGATCCCGGTTCAAACAATATTGCCAGAACTTGATGAGGAAGGAAAAATCATATTGGAACCTGAAGTAGTCAAGGAAACAAGAACTCAACAACTACGAAATCGATCAATTTCAGAGTATCTCATCAAGTGGAAGAACTTACCCATTGAAGATTCCACATGGGAGGGTGAGAATTTTATATAGAAGCATCCAAAACTTCTCAAGCATTGAGGACAATGTTTTGAAGGAGAGGGACATGTTAAGTCCCTATAATATTGGTGATTCCCCCATTACTATTGTCATTGTATCCCTTATTGTTATTATTGTGCTGCTATCGTCCCCATATTGTTATTATTGTGCCCCACAGAAGCCCACTATTGTTATTTTTGTTCCCTTATATTATTATTGTTAGGTCGGCTTTGGTTGTATTATGACCCCTTAGACTCCTATATATAGAAAGAAGGTTTTTTCATTTGTATTATCGAAGGATTGTTTATTTGTGTAATGTAAAGGAGGTTGCCCCCTCAAAGAGGCTAGTTTCTAAGTTGTTGATCAAACTTTTCTATCTTTTTGTGAACTAGTTTTATAACATGCATTGTTGTTCATTTATTGATATTTTGGAGTGATAACATTTATATGTTGTAAAGGTTATGCCTATTCCCTTTGTGTGCAGGATTGATCTTTAGAGTTGGTTTGGAATGCTTCTCAACCATGTTGATTGCTCCAACTAATCTACAAGAAAGGATATGAAGGTTTCCCTTTACCCTTGATTTTTCAATTCCAATTTAATATTTTCATTATTGAATGGGTTTGACCATATAATGGTAGATCCCTTGATTCATTTGTCTTAGGTATCTGGGAAAACCTAAGAGGGTTTTCTAGTTTTTGCAACAGAGCTCAAATTCCTATAACAAGCATTCAAAATGCCATCAATAAACTCTTTGATGAACTTACTGACCTCAAAAGAATTCAACAGAAGGACCATCCAAAAAGTCAAACTTTAGACCATCCTTTAGGAAATAATTTCAAAAAAAAAATCACTCCCTCCAATGAATGTCTTATTGTTGAATATTTATCAAACATTTTACAAACAATAATTTCCAGGACATAATCAACTTCTAATGAAAATGAGTTGGATGAGGGTAAAGCTAACAATCAAATGGAAGATGAATATCAACCACCTCCCTCTCTTTCTCATTTTTCAAACTTTACACAAGATCTATTAAAGGATGATTCTGATTCTATCTTTGTAATTCAACACCAATATAATACATGTAGAGAAAAATTAGCTCATAACCAAGATCCCTCCCCTTTAGATAAGGGAAAAAATTTGAAAAAAAAGTTAGCAAACACACATAATTTTTCTACTCTAGATTTAGAATATGATTCGATTTAAGACCTTATGAAATTAAAGGCCAATATTTCTATGTCTGAGTTACTTAAAATCCCCATAATTCAACAAAAAATTCAGCAACATATCGCTGAAGATTCCCATAAAACAAAATCTTCTCCTAGTGGAAATGTGGCTAGTTTTGATAAATATTCATTTGATCAATATCCATATCATCAAGTAGCCTTTAGATAATCCTCCTCCTCAAAAGAAGAAGCCACCTCTCGCTTCTTGCCCACTTCCGAAGTTTTTAACTAAAATGTCCATAATTGCATGATTGACTCTAGAGCCTCCTCCAATGTCATGCCCTGTTCAATGTACAAGAAACTTAATGCTCATATAAAAACATCTAAGGTAAAGATTGTGAAACTTTAATAGAACCAATGTCAAGATCGTAGGAAAATTAACTTATGTTTTGATTAAATTATCTTCTGATCACAAATTTCATCAAATAATTTATGTAGTAGGTGTAAACATACCAAAGGCTTATGGCTTGTTCTTGAGCCGAGATTGGATGCAGCACTCAAATAGATACTTGCAAACAAATTTGACTCATCTATGGTTATCCTGAAAAGGTGAAAATAATAAGATACAAGTGAATAGGGAATGCTACATGAAAGATTTTTTTTTATAGATATTGGCAGTACTAATGAACCATCTATCTTTAATGATTTCTTGACTATTGACTCATTTTTTTGGAAATTTTGTACCTGAAAATTATTCTTTCATAAATTGACAACAACAATTTGAACTTATGACCACAAATAAATTGGTAATAACTGATAATAAAATGATTGGTGTCAATATTGTTAAAATTAATTCAAGAAATGAACTATGTTCACTATATTTTGATGGATATAAGTGAAAAGAGGGTGCAGGTGCTGGTTGTTTGCTCCTTGATCCGAAAGGTAATAATTTTTTTATTGCTTGTCGATTGGAATTTGAATGAACTAACAATATTATAGAATATGAGGCACTAATTTAGGGACTTGAAAATGTTATTGAATTTGGAATCAAATGCTGAAAGGTTTATGGAAATTCAAAAATTATTATTAAGATGGTACATAATGCTATCCATTGTATTTCAACTCACTTGTGGAGTTATCAAGATGAGGTATGGGGTATCATTTATAATTTTTCAAATTTAATATTACTTCTATTTCTAGATCCCTTAATCAAGAAACTGATTTATTAGCCAATAAAACATCTACACTAATTTTTGTTGAAGGTTTTGAGCCAAATACTTTTTTTGATAAACTAGTTTTTAGACCATTTATTCCACATATCATCACTAATTGGCATGTTTTAATTATGATCAACATATAATCGATTTCCTTCACTCAGAAGATATCTTGTAGGATATTGTGATCGATGAAATTTCCCATGAAGAGAATCTTTACAATTTCAGACAAGTGAACAAACAATGGCCAGTTGATGAACTGTTTGATCTAGTAAATTAGACCCCTAAACTTGTTGTAAGGTTGGAGAAATTTTATGACTTACATAATAGATTTAAAAGAGTGACTAACCGCAAAAACAATATCTCTTCCGTGCAATATGAAGTCATAAATTTGGGGACTGAAACTAATCCCCATAACATAAACTTGGGAACAAACTGTACTCCTAAAGAAAAGGTTGATTTCATCCATTTGTTCAAGGAATAAAAGGATGTATTCGCTTGGAAATACAATGACCTTAAGAGCTTTGACCCCAATGTTATGCAACATACCATCCACATAAAACAACAAAGTAAACCCTTCCAACAAAAGTTAATGAACATGCATCCCAGTTTTGAACTCGAAGTCAAAAGTAAACTTAATAAGATTTTGACAGCCAAAATCTTTTTTCCTATCTGCCACACAAAATGGGTTGAAACCCTAGTGCCATTTAGGAAAAAGAACGTGGATATTAGTCTCTATGTTTACTTTAGGAATCTAAACAAAGATTCTAATAAGGAAAATTACCTAGTTTCTCCCATGGAGGAGATCTTATAATGGGTTTCTAGCTTTGAAATGTTGTCCCTTCTCGACAATTTTTTGGCCTACAATCAAGTTATAGTAGCTCCTTCTAACTAATTAAAATCCACCTGTAGAACTCCATAGGGAACCTTTTCCTATAGGAATAATCCCTTTGGTTTGATTAATGTTGGGGAAATCTTCCAAATAGTGATGAACATTAACTTTCATGGTTTAATAAATGAATATGAAGTCATCTATTTAGATGATGCCATTGTGAGATTTAACCATATAACACACCTAAGAAATTTATTTGATTTTTTTTTTTTATGGACTAGAATGTTCCACCAACAATAAGGGGATCTCCCCGGTGTCGAATCCCAACAAGACTCTAAATTGTTTGGTTTTGGAGTCCAATTTGGTATGTAGGTTCGACAACCACTGTGTTTCTTATAGTTTTCTTTAGATGAAATAAACAACAATCATTAGAGAAAAAAATAAAACCTTAATTAAATTCAAAATGAGTAACTTAGGAAATTAAACATGTGGCATGCTATGCATATGATAAGGAATAAGTAGCAGTCACATGAATTCAAAGAGAAATAGTGTTAGAAATACCTCAAATAAAACCCATTTATTCAATAGAAATTATTTCATTGACCATAGATAAGTTAATAATCATCAAATTCATGAAATCATGTAAAGACACACAATATCATACATAACATATTCTCAAATAAATGAAACATTTCACCAACATAAGCATAAAATAAGCTCAACACATACCATCCAATCAAAACAAGAGAAATCCTAAAATGATTGATAGCACATGACAAGATTGCACACCTAGGATCAATGAGAATTAGAAGCTGAAATACTCATAACACCATCACATGAAAATTCCATGAAATCCATAAGTGGAGGTGAAAAGTCATCACTTCCATTCACAAAATGTACACTAGCTCTCAAACAACATATCTCAATTCAATCCAAATCTAAAAGTCCATTACATTGAGTCATGATGATATATTTATAGTAAATGGGGTGACCTTTCATCTACCCCTATACCTCTTGATTTACCCCCATGACTTTTAATATTCCCACATGAATCTATACTCTAATCTCTATTCTACTATTAGCATATTACAAGAAAGAAATAAAATACTCAATCTACTAATCTAGTAATAGAGAGGTTTGAGACGTCCAAATGCAATTCCTGTACTAGATATGTATGCCAAATCTTGTATTTATTTGAAATACTAATAACCTTATGTTTTAATTCATACCCATTCATGTGAATACATTACAGGGAATCCAAAAATAGAGTGGACTTATTTTCCTTCACCTGATTCGATAGGGTCATGAGCTTCACAAATATCCTTTCAGGGTCCACCACATATTGGGTAATTTCCTCCTTGGTAACTTGAAAGTATTCTATAGTTGCATCTTGTTTGAAGGGGCTCAGAAATGCTTGGATTTTTTTCTTAACTTATTCTTGCATCCTTGTTTCAACTAACGAACTAATAGAAGGGACTTTATGTACTTGAATAAGAGATTCTATCACACTAAGTAGATGCTTGTATGAGGCTAGTACATTGTCCAAATCTCTAGCCAATTTGTCATGTGAATGCACCTTGATGTAGACTTCAACTTTATCATATTATGTTGTTATCTAATCTTTCCTTGGAAGTTCTTCTAGTGCATATGAGTATTAAATGGTCCACTCATTCATGCTCTCAATAGATACAATCTCTAGTTTAAGAATTTCTCCCTTTTCCTTATATTTTTGTTGCATAGCTGGGAATGGTGATACGAAATGATGTAATTTCATTATGTCTTAGTAAACAAAGTCCATGGAATCTTCTAATATTGTTACTTCCCCCTGAATGGATGCCTACAACTCTTTTCTATGTGAATGGGACATAAGAAATGGTTGGTTCTCATTTTGCACTTGTGAAACTATTTGTTCGGAGGCACGAAGCCTGGCCTGTAAATCGATAACTTGTTTGTTCAATCTTATCACAGTTAACTCTGTCATTGTCACAAATGTGGTTCCAGCTAAGGCAATTATTTCTGGGTTCATGGTGGTATTTATGACAATTTCCTTCTCTGTGACCAACAATATGGGCTTAGCTAGATTCTTTGCATAACACTTTCATCTTTATTGCATAATCTTACATTGAATCTGATCAAAAGTGAGCCTAGTAATATCCAACACTTCTTCTTTTTCGTCTTGTGGGATACCCAATTCTTGTAGTCTGAAATTTCTGCTAGTGATTGGAGTAGATGGGGGTATATCCAAAGGAGGCATATCTAATTGGATCCCTAATCCTTGTGGTTGCAGATCATTTGTTGCTTTGATCTCTTGCTCAATTTGTTTAGCCAAAGATTCCTATTTCCTTTCGGCTTCTCCATCTTCATGTTGTCTCTTTTCTTCTTCAATTTTATTCGTTTGTTATTTCTCACTTCTCTTTTGAGTTCTTCTTCCTCTCTTCTGTGTTGTTATTCTTCTTCTAATTTTTTCTTCTTTCCCTCCTCTTCTTGTTTCTTCAATAGTTCCTCCTCCTGTCACTTCTGATCTTCTTCTTCCTTCATACGTTTCTCTTCTTCTCTTTTCCTTTTCATTTCTTGTTTCTTTCAAGCTATTTTTGCATTCCTTACTTCGAGGTCTTCTTCTCCCTTCTCTTCCTCTTCATCTTGTTCTTCATGTTGGTCAACCTTCTTGTTAGAAATTAATTAGTGGAGAAATGAAATACACAAAATATTGCAGAAACACAAATACCAAAACACATAAAACAAGAGAGACACAAATATACATGGGTCACCTAATTTGGGCTACGTCCACGGAGAAACAACCAATCCTTCCTTTTATATTATACAACAAAATGAAGAGATACAAACTATAACATATTTGCTGTAATTTCCTCTTCGTTCTAACACAATCTTCTCTCTCTCTCTCGCTTAGAATAATTATACACAACCATAATACAATTCCCTCATATAAACCTATGGGGTGCCTTCTAGGGAAAAAAAAAACTCTAAATTAACATAACTTGTACCGTGAAATCATTTTCCTAATGAATGACTCAGATTGACTATGAAATTACAATATTTTACAAGGGGATTTTTCATCTGTTTTTAGCTTCGAGGGAGTTGCCCCCAAACCCCCACCAGGGGTGGCGACGATTAAACAGGCGGTGTTGCTTCCATGATAGGAACATGGATCCAACAAGAATAAAACAAAAACCTCTGAATAATCAGAAATATAATTAGGATCTAGACCCAACATTCTCCCACTCGGAGACTAATTATAGAAACTCCACTGGTGCTTCACTTGCTAGACAATGCTTCCACTTTGGACCTAACTGTTTATCATCTTCATCATCATACTTGAAGATCGATTGAAACTAAGCAGGATGTCAATTTCTCCCTGGTTAGAACTTTCATTAACATATTTGCAAGATTCTAGATAGTGTGTATCTTTTCTAGCTTCAACTATCCATATTCCAACACTAATCATATGAAATAAATGTACATTTATTTGATTTTTCCTCAAGATTTGTTCTATTTTACTTATTAATGTGAACAAAGGCTTCACAACCGAAAATATTTAAAAATGAATAGTTTACCTTTTTACCTATCCATGCCTCCTCTGGAATACCACCCTACAAGGAACTTGAAGGCCCTTTGTTTATTAAATAAACAATAGTAACTACAACGTCTGCCCAAAATTGTAAGGGAAATTTTTCATGCAATCTCATGCACCATGCACACTCCATGATTTTCCTATTTATCCTTTATGACACACCATTTTCCTGTGGTTTTCCTAGAGCTGTCTTCTCTCTGTGAATTCCATGCTTTTTATCAAACTATTTGCTACAATATTCACCTTTATTGTCTTATCTGAGACACTTCAACTTCTTTCCTGTCTCATTCTCAACCAAAACTTTCCATTTCTTGAAAGTATCAAATACATCCGATTTATTTCGAGTACAATAAATCCAAGTTTTCCTAGTTGCATCATCAATTATAGCAACATAAGAGTGAGAGCCATCGAGAGATGATACCTTAGCAGGTACCCATACATATGTATACACAAGCTATAATTTTATGCTCTTCTTTTCCTTCCAAACTATGATCAATATGACTCTCTTTTGTTTTCCATAAACACAATTTTCGTAGAAATCAAAATCAACATGCTTCAAACCTAGAAACAAATTTCTTCACTGAAGAATTTGCATCCCCTTCTCACTCATGTGCCCAAGCCTATGATGCCAGAGTGCTATATATGCTCCTATGGAGGTTAAAGTATTAATAAAATTAGAAATACTATTGCATAAATACAATGTACCAACCTTTTCTCCTTTTGCAATTATTAGGCCCTCCTTTAGTGACCTTCCAGGTTTTGTCTGTAAAAGTAGTTACACAACCTTCACCTCCAACTACCCTATTGAAATTAGATTTTTCTTCAGATCTGGAACATGCCTTACCTTCTTCAATAGCCATTTGTTTCCATTCTATTTATTTATAAAAACCTTACCCATTCCAATGATTTTACAAGGTTTATCATCACCTAAACGAACTTGTCCAAAATATCCTTGACAGTCATGAATGTTAGAAAATTATATATATTATAGAGCAATGGAACACATAGAGTATTACACAAATATAAACATAGAAAAAACGCATAAAACTAGAGAGATAGAGATATACATGGTTCACCCGATTTGGGCTACGTCCACCACGAACAACCAGTCCTTCCTCTCTATTATCCAGCAAAATGAAGAGACACAACCTACAACAAATCCGCTGTAATATCCTATGTTTTCTCTCACAGTCTCACCTCTTTATTTCTCGCTCGGAGAATACACATCTATTACACAGAATCAATACAATGCCTTCATACAAAGTGTGGGGTTTCCTTAGGGAAAAAAGCCCTAAACTAAACATAAGTTCTACCGTCAGATCATCCGCATAATGAATGGCCCAAATTGAATAGAAATTACTATACTTTTACAACGAAATTTTACATCTGTTTTTAGCTTCAAGGGCACTGCCCCCGAAACCCCTGTAGGGGGACCACTAGCCCCTGGACCCCCCAGTAGGGGGGGGGGGGGGGATTAGCCCCCCCGGACCCCCGCAGGGGGGACAAGTCCCCCTTGTACCCCCCCGCGTGGAGGCGTGTACAAACTTCTTGGGGTATACATCCGGCTGAAACAACGACCTCTAAATAATCATGCTCCACACCCAAAAAATGTTTCCTATCAGGTGTGGCATGGAATGAGGCCCTTGAATATACCACCTATAAATAATTAATATTCTCTAATGAAATAATCAAAGCATATTGAAACACATCTCCTATCACATTTGCTTCATGATTGTTCTCTTGCTTTCCATCTCCTTCTTTTCCCTTCTGAGATTTACAGTCTTTCTTCAGGTGTCCTTTCTTCCCACATTTCCAGCACACTATCCCTGATCTAGATTTGGATCTGCCTTTTCTTGACTTACTGCAATTTCTTGGCCTCCTTCCTCTTTTCATTTTTCTTCCCCTAGTCTCTGCAGTCAAAGAATTATTGATGTGTCACCGAAGATTTTCCATTTCATTTCCTTGCTAAGGATGGCACCAAGAACATCATCAAACTTTAAAGTACTATATCTAGAGACAAATTTACTAATAGCCATAGCTAATCCATTCCAACCTTCTAGAAATGACCACAAAAATCACAGATCCCTAACTTCATCATCAAAATTTACCCCTCTAGAATTTAAATGACTGGTATCTTAGTTAAATTCATTTAAATGATCAAAAATAGGTCCACATTCTCACATCTTCATATTAAATAAATGCTTCATAAGAAATACCTTATTTGATGTTGAGTGCTTTTCATATAGTTTGGCCAATGCCGTCTTTAAACCTCCTGTTTTTGTTTCCTCTAAAATGTTGAAAGCCACCGACGATGCCAAATACAACCATATTATTCCTAGTGCCTTTTTGTTGAGAATATCACATTCTGTGTCTGTCATACTCGATGGCTTCTTTTATTTTCTGCCCAGTGGTAGGTACAGATATTTCTGATACAAATAAGCTTCCATATGCATCTTCCACAACTGGTAGTTTTGGCCCTTAATTTTCTCGACCCTAAACCTACCATCTTCCACCATTTCTCCCACTTGAACCAGGAAGCTTCCTCTCTTGCGAGTTTATCAACCAAATAAACCTTCAGCTCTAATACTAGTTTTTAAAAATTAATTAACGGAACAATTAAATACACAAAATGTTGTGGAAACACAAATATAGAAATGCATAAAACAAGAGAAACACAAATATATATGGTTCACTTAATTTGGGTACCTCCACAGAGAAACAAATAGTGCTTCCTTTTATATTATCCAACAGAATGAAGAGATACAACCTACAATAGATGCACGGTAATTTCCTCTTTGCTCTCACACAATCTCCTCTATATTTCTTGCTCAGAATAATTATACACAGTCACAATACAATTCCCTCATATAAACCGAGGGGGTGCCTTCTAGGGAAAAAAAACCATAAATTAAGATAATTTCTACTATCAAACATTTTCCTAATGAATGACCTAAATTGACTATGAAATTAAAATATTTTACAAGGTAATTTACATCTATTTTTTTAGCTCCGAGGGTGCTGCCCTCAAACCCCCGCAGGGGGGATGGTGATTAAATGGGTGGCGTTTCTACCCTGATAAGAAGAGTGATCCAACATTACTAAAACAAAAAATTCTAAATAATCAAGAGGATAATCAAGCTCCACACCCCAACACTTCTACTTCTTTTATCTTCCTTTGTTCCTTTTTTGCCCCTTCTTCCTTTTAAGAAAGGCCCTCTTGTTTTCAAGACTCATGGTTTCCCTAGTCTCTTTAACCAATCACTCTCCTTCCTCATGCTGCCATTTGGCCTTATTTCCTTAGAAGAATTATATAATTTCTTGATCTTATCCTCCTCATCCCCTTTAAGATGCACATAATACCATCCAAAACAAACTTCCTTACAATTTTCAGATGCAATACCTTTCAGATCATACTTTCAGTGCCTCAAGTTAAGAAAAAGAAACCTTTCAATTCCTCTAATTTTTCTTTGGCATATTTAAATTTCTCAAGGATATAGCCTCGTATTGTTAAGGAAACATAGACCATGGTCCCTTTTTACCTTTCTCTAATGTCTTAGATAGCCCAGTGGTTAATTGGTAGCAAACTTCTTGCAAAATAACTCTATCTATCACTATTGTATGCAGAGAATGAGGAGGTTTATATTAACTAAAAACCATAATATATGTTGCTTCCCTAATTGGGAACTAGTTTGAAACCTAAATGAAGGTATTCCATGCCCTTTCTATCATAAATGGTGGGTCTAAGCCAAATAGTGCCTGATACAAAGTAGCAATGAAGGATTATGCAATTTCTCTTACATACCTTTGTCACTTGGGTTTAAAACTGTTGGCCTCTAATTAGAAGGATTGGGTGAACAACTGTAAATAATGTAAATAAATAATAGAGAATATAGAGAGTCAGGAGATGAATTTAACAATCACTCCTTCTTGTATATAATAATGTTTAGCCTTAATGAATACAACAGAGTTTTGTTTTAAGGAGTTATATCCTAGACTGACATGGTATCAGAGCAGGTACCATTCTTTGCCTTCCTTTTAAATTTTTAACTCCTTCACTCTCTGTTTTGCATCTCTTGCAGGCTGACATCTTTGTCAGATCTTTGTGAATGCTCATCATTTGAATTCTAATACGTTGCTGCTATGTTGAATAGTGCTATAATAGCTTGATTTTTCTCTGTTGCTACCATTTCGTTTGAAGAAGAACATGTAATTGTTTATATATATTTACCATATTTACCGTATTTCACCATTTTTGATATATTCACTAATTCCTCATTTTTCTTATTGCTTGACGCACTTATCGGACCCCGCTTGGACACAGTTCTTGAGGTTTTACGGGCTCATTCTCGATCGTTGATCTCCACCCTCAGATCCAACAGCTGATGATGATATCGGGTGCATAAGTTACATGGCGGTCAGACGCTCGATATGCACACCTTTTTTCTCTCTCCTCCCGATCAACCTCGGCCATAGATCTCTTGACCTTAGAGCTCGCGACCCACATCACTATCGCGCGACCAACATGCTTGACCTTTTCCTGTCCGATAGAAACAGTTTCTTCTCTCTCCTCAGAGCCACGTGTCCATCGCTCTATGGAATTGGGTGCTCCCTTCTCTAAACCACTTATCACCTTGCGTCCGTCCGATATTCTGATCATCACCTTAAAACCACCCTCCGATAACCGTCAATGGTTGGACTTCTTCACATTCGATAACCGTTGATCTTTTACCATCAACAATCCTCCTCCGCATTATTTCTCTTCTCATCTGCCCCTCGTCCTCCACTCATCACCCACTGTTCATTTCTCCCATAGACAGTTACAGTTAGACTCTAACTTCGGTATTCGGTTGAACGTTGAATGCTGAAAGTATTACATTGTTCAATATGCATTCAATCATATCTATTGTGGGAATAACTCTCACCGGAAAAGAGAATTATCCTGAATGGTTGAGGAAAATCCAACACACTCTTATCTTTAATGAGCTGTGGAAAGGAGTGTGTGTTGGAGAAGGAGACAAAGACCCAGTTCAACCTACCTTTGACAAAGAGCTCACCATTTGGGAGAATAAAAACAACAAAGCATATGCATTGATTGTTGCATCTGTAAGTGAAGAGGTGAATCGACACATCAAACCATTTTCAACTGCATTTGAATCATTACAAAAGCTGAAGGAACTCCATGACTGATACTCTGCACTTGAAATTGTTCAACTCATGACTAAACTCTTCACCCTTGAATTACAAAATAATGATCCTCTTGCTCTGGCATCCGATGTAAAATCAGTAATGGATGATATCAAATTCACTAATGTTGAAATGGATATCCCTCTGATTGCTTTTCTCAAGGAACTTTATCCTACTTACTCTAATTATCTTGAGTCATTACAAGCAAATGGAAATCTCAAAGATATCACCTTTGACTCTCCTATAAAGAAATTTTCTAAAAGAGAGAAAGATTTTGGAAAGAAAACAACCCTTGAATCTTCTGAAGAGGCTGTGTGCCTTGCTCATAAAGAAAAGAGTCTTGCCCAAGAATCTTCCAAAGGAAGAGGTGGTCGAAGAGGCAGAGGAAGATATTTCAGAGGAAGGGGGGGCAAACACTCTCAAGGAGAAAAGTCAAATCTGCACTGCATACGCTGTAAAAGAAATGGATCACATGATGGCTCCACATGCAAGATACCTTGGGATAAAATTGAGGAGCAAAGAAACCAACCCAAAGGTAAAACTAATGACACAGACAAAGGTAAAGCACCTGAATCATCTCATTATGTTATGGCACAATGTAATATTGAAGTAAATGAAGACTTATTAATGCTTCAATTGCTTCTTGGAAAAATGATTGGTTGCTTGACTCAGGAGCAACTTGCCACATGACTCATAGAAAATATTTTTTTGAAGAATTCACTCACAATGTTGACGGATCAGTTTACTTTGTAGACCAATCAAAACGCAAGCCATCAAGGCTTGGCACAATTAGGCTTAAATTACCTGGTCTCCAGACTTTCTTTTGCATCATGTTCTATATCTCCCTCAGTTGAGGAGAAAATTGTTTTCCTTGCACCATATCAGACAACAAGGCCACTCCATTCACATGTTTGATGGCAAGCTTGAGGTAAGGAAAGAATCTGACCACTCACTTGTCATGACAGGGATTGAAGAAGAAAGGCTTCTCAAGCTGCAAGGTACCTTTGTTCGTGCATAACATTTCTCATACAATTCTAATTATGAAGAAGGTACACTTCCATCAAGTCTATTATGGCATGCTATATTTGGACTTTTGAACTATGACAACCTTCACTTATTAAAGAAAAATGGTGTTGCTGGATTGCCTACAATTCCTAGGAAGCTTAAGCAATGTGATGCTTGTATTCTAGGAAAGCATAGAAAACAACCCTTTCATTATTCACATTCTAGAGCACATAGAAAATTTGAACTCATTAATTCAGATTTATGTGGTCTAATGCTTGTCTCTTCTACAAATGGAAATAAATATATGATAACATTTATTGATGACTAGACCAGAATGTGTTGGGTATATTTATTGAAGAACAAATCTGATGCTTTTCAAACATTCAAGAACTTTCATGCATGGATTGAAAATGATGCACAATCTCATATTGGCTCTATTCGCATTGATAATGGAAAATAATACACTTCAAATGAATTTGAAAACTATCTTCACCAACATGGGATCAAACAATTGTGCCTTATAATCCCCAACAGAATGGAGTAGCTGAAAGAATGAATAGGACAATCTTAAATATGGTATGCTCCATGCTCTTCTCCAAAAATGTAAAGTAATGTTTTGGGCTAATGCTGTTCTATGTGTTGTATATATAAATAATATATGTCCATCTAATGCTAGTAGAAACAAGACTCCTTATGAAATGTGGTATGGTCACATTCCTTCGGGAAAGCATCTCAGGGTCTTTAGTTCCACCTGTTATGCCTTAATACCAAAAGTATATAGAAACAGACTTGGTGCAAGAAGTCATAAGTGTATCTTCCTGGGCTATTCAAACACGCCCAAAGCATACCGTCTCTATGATGAAGTTAACAAAAAGTTTGTTGTTTCTAGAGATGTAATCTTTCTTGAATCACATCCAAAACTGATAATGTTGTTGAAAAGAAACTTGATCTCTTGGATAGATTCACAACTGCAAAATCATTTCAAGAATTTGATAATCAGATTCCACTTCTTGAAGGGGGGATTCCTATACTATATCAACCCATGGAATCTTCTTCAGAAGCACTCTCTCCCCTACATGAATCTCCAACAACAGATGATACTTTGAGTGATGTGATTGACAGAATTGGGAGACTTAATCTTGATTCAACCCCAACTTAGTCAATAGAGAAACCTGGACCATCTGAGAAAGGTCCCCCAAAGTGGCTGACAGAGACACTTGAAAGTGTTCATCCTGATGAGGTTGGAAAAATAGGAACTAGAAATTCAAATAAAAAAAATGGAGGTAATGTAGATGACTGTAATTCACCTGTTGATATGGATGTTACTTATGATTGTGAATTAAATTTGTCTACAGATTTTGAACCAACTTCCTTCAAAGAAGCTGCTTCTCATGATGAATGGAAAGAAGAAGTGCAAAGGGAGTATGATGCCCTGATAAAGAATGGCACTTGGAAGCTGATTGATCCTCCATCAGGAAACAAACCAATTGGCTGCAAGTGGGTCTACAAGAACAAGTATAAAGATGATGGCTCACTTGACAAGCACAAAGCCAAACTTGTGGCAAAAGGTTATGCATAGAAGGAAGGGGTCGATTATGAGAATAATTTTGCCCCCATAACAAAATGGGCTACCATCCGAACACTCTTTGCCCTAGCAACTCATAATGGTTGGAAATTCCATCAAATGGATGTAAAAACTGCTTTCTTGAAAGAAGATCTAAAAGAAAATGTTTTGATGTCCCTGTTAGCACTTGAGATTTCACCTCAGGCTGAGAAAGGCAAACCTTCAAGGCAACATCAAACCATTTCACCTCGTAGCTAGCCCTACGAGGTATGAGAAGGCTCTCTCGGGTCAAAAATCGGTGGATTTTGTCAATAGGATGAGTTGACCAATTAGGAACAAGGATTTTAGGCTAGTAAACTGATAAGGGGAATTGATTTAGAGTTTTTGGGTTTTTTGGTGGCAATTGGACGGAGTGCAATTCAGGGTGCGGGGATTGAGCTCAGTTTTTGCAGGTGGGACTTTGGGGCAAGGTAGGAGTTTATGCTGATGCCTTTAGCTGAAAAAGATGATCAAGGAGGAAAGAAGAGAGGCTAAAGAGGGAGAACAATGGATTCAAATCCTCTCTAGACAGTGGAAAACATAAATTTTAAACAAAATTGAAAGCTGAGCATGGCATGCATGAATTCAAACTTTATCACTTCTTTTGTTTAAATAGCAGCAAGAGATTAAGAAATGGAACACATAAACACACTTACAATAACAGTAGGAAACACACCATCAACATAATAATCCAAAAGAATCCACAATGAAGTCTGCAAAACCCTGGCCTTCCTTTTCCTCAAATTGCAGAAATACAAGTCAAAAATACAATAGAGCTTCTCCCTCTAGAGTCCAACCATGAAAATGAGAAAGAGAAGGCATAATATAGAAGTTCAAACCTCTTCCCCCACCTCTAGGGGTCGAGCTCAGCTTCCTAGGAGCTGTTACAACTAATTCTAAATCAGTCACTAGATAATAGGCCAGCACAACAACTTGCCTCTAAAAGTTAGGAAGCCTATCCATGCATTTAAATATTCACTATTTACATCAAAGGAGCTTCTAGAAGAGATAAAGAAGAGTAAAAGTATCTAATTCCATGAAATTTACTCAAGAATCCATCAATTACATGCCCAAATGGTCAACCCAAGTGAAAACTGTGCTTAGCTGGCCGAACTAGTCAAAAAGCAAATTTGCCTGAGTGGTCGCGCCCCTGCTCTGAGTGGTCGCGCCCCTGTTTCAGGAGGCTTTTGGAGGCCTTCCCGGTGTCGGAATCGGGCGCAGGATAGCTCGTTGGAAAGTACTTTGAGTCTACTTTCCAACCCAAGTGGAATTTTTCAATTTGGAGTTGATTTGACCTATCAAAAATCAAATCTCCCAAGACTGGTCAAAAAGTGCCAAATGAGGCTACCTGAAAGAAGAGTGCTGTTGCAGTCAACTTTTGAATCCCTTCCTCAACCCCAAATTGAGCTCATGATAGCTCATTGGAAAGCTCTCTTTGTCTAGTTATCATTTTACCCATCAATCAAATCATTTGGCCAACCAAGCTAGGAGAAAACTTTATTTTCCCAAGGTCACTTCAGAGGTGTCTTTGACTCTCCTGAGGCAATGATATTCTTGACATTTCTCTCAAACCATGACACCTGTGTAAAAAGTGAAGGAATTTTTTCTTCTTTGGCATGTTGTGGACAAAAACCTCTCTCAGTTTCCCAAAATTCATCTTTGATTGCTCTTAAGCATCATTTGAGTGCGACTTGTCCCGATGTGTGAAACAAGGAATTCTGTCGAAATAAAGCGAGATGAAGGGGATAGGGGGCTTCTAAATTCTTGGGGAAATTTGTGGGAGTGGGGAGGGATGTTAGGAAGTAGGGGAAAGTG
>APFE031540436.1:31669-50914 GCA_000404065.3 Pinus taeda | reverse complement strand
TAGGGGGCACGGATTATTGGAGATGTAGGGCATAATATTCCATGTATCTATGTAGTAGTGGACAACAAGTAGGCAAAACACCAAGAATCTATCATTGAGATGGAAAGTAAGCTTTGTGTTCAAGTTATTTCTATTTTGATTGACCCTAGATATAATTATAGCTATGTTAGTCCTCACTTGGTGGATAATTATGGTTTGAGTAAGGAATTTCATGCAGAGTCTTGATTAGTGTAGTTGGCCACAGGTACAAAGAACTAAGTTCATCATTGGGTAAGAGCTTGTGCATTTTATTTAAATTATATGCCTACCACAGTACATCTAGATGTATTACCGTTGGGATCATACAATATGTTATTGGGCATGGATTGGTTGTATTTTCACATAACCAAGGTAGAATGTTATGAAAAATCCATTGAGTGTGTTGATGACAATGGGGAACCAAGAGTATTGCAGGGTAAGAAGAAATCCACATCAGTTAGGATGGTGATAGCTATACAAGAGAAGTGTAGTCACAGGAAAGGGTGTATGTTATTTGCAATGCACATGCCTAGTGATAAGGGTAAGGAGGTTGAGGATGCAGATGTGTTGAGTAGGTACCTAGTTTTGCAACAATTTCAGGATGTATTTCTTAAGGATATTTTAGAGTTTCTGCCTCACAGGGAGGTAGAATTTTCTATTGAGTTAGTGCCAGGGGTCGCTCTAGCATCAAAATCACCTTACAGGATAAGCACACCTGAGTTGGTTGAGTTAAAGATATAGTTGAAGGAAATGTTGGACAAGGGATACATTAGGCCAAGTGTATCACCTTGGGGTGCACCAGTGTTTTTCATAAAGAAGGAAGACAAAACCCTCAGATTATGCATTGACTACAGGCAGTTGAACAAAGTGACCACTAAGAAAAGGTATTGTTTACTGAGGATTGATGACTTGTTGGTCCCAAGACTAGTAGATAAATCAGTCCTGGGTTCTAAATGGATCTTGAAGGTGAAGCAGGCAATAAACGGAAGCATGGAGAAGTATAAGGCTATATTTGTGGCCAAGGGGTACTCTCAAGTTGAGGGGATTGACTATGAGGAGACCTTTTCTCCTGCAACAAGGTACTCATCCATTAGATCAATTCTTACTTTGGTTGCACAGATGGGGTGGAAGATCCACTAGATGGGTGTAAAAACAACATTCTTCAATTGATTTATTGAGGAGGAGGTGTACACTGAGCAACCAAAATGTTTTGAGACATTTAATCGAGAGTCTCATGTGTGCATACTCAAGCTAGCATTGTACAGTCTCAAACAAGCACCCTGTGATTGGTACACCGGGATCAATAATTATCTCACCAGTTTAGTCTTCACCAAAAGTGAAGTGGATGCAAACCTCTATCATATTTTGGTAGAAGGTATCTTGCTCATTATTGTCTTATATATTGATGATTTGATTTTAACTAGTGATGAGCAGTTGATCAGATCTCGTAAGGAGGACCTTGCAAGGGAGTTTGAAATGAAAAACATGGATCTCATGCATTACTTTCTCGGGTTGGAAGTATCGTAAGGCAATGGGGAACTGTTTGTCTCTCATGGAAAGTATGAAAATGAGATACTACAGAGGTTCCACGTGGAGAGTTGCAAACCCATGGAGACACCTCTAGCAACCAACTGCAGGAAGGAGGATGCCACTTCAAGTGAAGAAGTGGATGTTACCATTTATCAACAGCTAGTGGGTTCACTAATGTATCTTCTGAGCACATGACCAGATATGTGTTATGCAATCAACCAGCTGAGACAAGCTATGGTTAGGCCAACCAAATTATTTTGGAAGGAAAATAAGCATGTTTTATTGTACCTCAGAGGCACTACCCTATTTGGACTATGGTATAAACGGACAAAGGGAGTGAATTTGTGTGGCTTCATAGATGCAAATTGGTCGAGGAGTCCATCAGACCGAAACAGTACATCAGGTGGATTTTTCAGTGTTGGGTGCGTAGCGATTTCCTGGTACAACAGGAAGCAAAGCTCTATGGCACTCAACTCGGCAGAAGCATAATACATGGATACAAGTCAAGAAACATGTGAGGTAATCTTGGTGAGAAAGATAATTATTGGATTGTTTGGTCAAATTATGGATCCAACACTGATCTATAGTGATAATTAGAGTTGCATCAAGATCTCTGAGAATATTGTTTTTTTTCGATTGATCCAAGCATATAAATATCTAGTATCACTATTTACAGGACTATGTTCAAAGGTGGATAATTTTGTTGAAGTACATTCAGACAAAGGAACAAGATGCTAACATTTTGACAAAGGCCTTGACAAGAGGGAAGTTTGAGTTCCACATGTGCAAGATAGGGGTGGTTGATAATCTCTTTCATGCTGAGAGAGAGTGTCGAAAAATGTAGCAATAAATTCTCAATTTGATTTTGCTTTGATTAAACTGAGAAAATTCAAATTTCCACATCAACAGGAAACTTGGATGTAGTTAACTTGTGTGACATGTCTTTTTCCACCTAGTTTACTCATTAAATTCGAGTTGGAGGAGTTAGAGCTCAGTTAAGCATGTTTGATTGCTTATTTGTAGCAAGGAAATTCAATTGTCTCAAGTTATTTTCAGTTAAACTAGTTCCAGTTGTTGGAGGAACTAGTGGAAGTTCAGTTGTGCAATGGGACTTTAATCAAACTTAGTGATCATCCAGTTAACTGATCAATCAACCCAAAATAGCTAGTGCATGCAGAGAATTCAAGTTACCCAGTTGAGGTGGAGATTCCAAGGCAGTGTAACATCAATTGTAGATTATTTTGGAGTATACAAGTGTTTCATGTAACCTAATGATCAACCTGAGGAATTGCGCAATCCATTTTGGAGAAATTCCTAAATAATAGGGGCATAATTTCTCAAGGGAATTACACAAGGAAATAGGGGCTCAAGCAGAGGCATAAATTGACTAAGTTTGGGTCAGATCCTTTTTAGTGAGAAGAGAGATGGGTTATGCACTTGCAAGTTATGCTCAGTTGATCAAATAAATTGTAATACATCTCTATTCAACATATTAATGCAAGTAGACATTGGGGTTTTTAGCAATTTTCATTCCCCGAGAAAAACAATATTTTCATGTGTGTAACTTCTTATTGCATGTGTGAGATTTTTGTTCTAAATTGTGAATTAATGTCTGCAGAGTAGTAGAGTAGTTTTGTGTCTTGTGATTTTGATTAAAAATTCATGAGAAGTTGCAAATATACCTCATATCATACTTGTTATATGGGATTTACGATTGCAAACAAAAATATCTCCCACAGATCGGTGGCTAACCTAGAATAACAGAGAGACAAGGAACATATTTTTTTTCCTTAAAGTAAATGTTAGGTCCCTATACTACTAGTGTAACCCCTTATTATTATTAGTACAACCATATTATTATATTTTTGTGCCCATGTAGTGCCCATATTGTTATTATTGTGCCCCATAGAAGCCCACTGTTGTTATTATTGTGTCCTTACATTATTATTGATAGGTCAGCTCTAATTATATTATGACCCCTTAGACTCCTATATATAGAAAGGAGGTCTTGTCATTTGTATCATCCAAGAATTGTTCATTTGTGTAATGTAAAGGAGGTTGCCCCCTCAAAGAGGCTTATTTTTAAGGCATTCATCTATCTTTTCTATCTTTTTGTGAGTTGGTTTCATAACATTTGGTATCAAAGCTTTGGATTCTAGGGTTTCGCTGCTCCAAACAAGTCATCATGGCATTTGCGCTATAACTTATTTTCTGCAACATTTCAGACGCTAAAAAAAACCCATTTGGGCCAAAATCGTTTTGAACCTCAGGTCCAAATTGCAGAGCTTTTTGACCTATATTTGCGGAGATCTGACCTGAGGAAGTTGGCCTTTTTGCAGATTCCTGAATTACATTCCAAACAGGTGACCTGGGGAAAATCATCATAACTTTTTTTTTAGCATCAGATTGAAATTTGGTAAGAAGTTATAGAAAGAGGACAAATTGTAGTTTCCTGTGTATATTTTTTAGACTCGAAGGTCAAAATAGTGACACGTGGCACTTCATACAAGTTTGCTCTTCTAAAAAGGTATATAATTAGGTCATCTTGGGAGATTGTGCATAACTCTTTCTTGGAGAATCTAAATTCGATCAGACTGGTGGCATCGGAAAGAGGATGTAGAGGGCTACTTCAAATCGCAATTTCAGAACTGGATGATCTAAAATTACAAAGATACATCAGATTCAATATCGAGCTCCTACAAAGTGAAAAAAGCTGTGTAAGTTTTTTTAATTTTGCATAAGATTGGTTTGAAAAAATAGTTTGAAGGAATTCAAATGAAATAGTGAAGAATTATTAGCATTAATTAATGCTTCGAACAAAGAAAATGGAAACACCTAGTAAGCAACCTGAAAGCTCTAGCATGACTCGTGAAGAAGAGGAAGAAATGCAACATGATATATCAAAATTACTAGACCAAGTACAACAAATTTCACTCTCCCAAAAGGTAAATGAAGCCAAGATGAATGGCATGGAAGCTAAGATGAATGGCATGGATGCTAATATGGAAGCTAAGATGAATGGCATGGACGATAAGATGGAATAATTGAAGATAAATTTGAATAAGTTGATACAAGAAATGGTCACTAATGGTGAAAGGGTAGTAAAGGAAACTCGTCATGAGAACAAAAGAAATGTTAATCATGATTTCATAGACTCTAATGTTGGATTGAAGACCCACCATATTCCAAAAATCGATATGAGGAAGTTTGATGGCAAGGATCCGGTAAATTGGATGCTACAGATGGATAAATATTTTGATCTACATGGTGTACCACTATTACAAAAGATATGTATTGCATCTAATTATTTAGAACCGAATCAATTTTTATGGTATAAAGGTCTTTGTTCTCGTAAACCACTTCTTACCTTGTCAATTTTCACGGAGGAAATGATAGCACATTATGAGGATACAAAGAGAAACACCTTCTTTAGCCAATTGATAAATCTCAAAGAAAAGTGGTCAATGGCAGAGCACATTAAGGACTTTCAAAAATTGAATATAAGGGAAAATGATACTCCGGAGAAGTGGAGGATTGATGTCTCCATAGGGACTTTAACATTGAACATGAGGTTTGTCTTTGGGAACCTGATTCATTGAAGAATGCATTCAGGTTGGAAAGAAAAGTGGAAAGCAAAATTATGGAAACAGGGAAGTCTACCCCTCACAACTATCAAGATGGAAGTGTTGTTTCTTCTAGCCTTCCACAACCTACAAGTTTGACACCACAACAATTGGAAGAAAAAAGAGCAAAAGGGCTTTGTTACAATTCTGAGAACAAATACATTAAAGGTCATAAGTGTGCTAAGAAGAAATTATTTTACATTGAGTGTGAAGAGGAGGAAGAAAAGGATCAAGAAACGTCAAAAGAAGAGGATATACACCAGGAACCAACCCCAGAGAAAGAAGAAATGAATCCGACCATATCTTGTAAAGCATTGGTAAGAATTACCACTCGTCAAACTCTCAAGATAGAAGGACATATCAAGAAGAAAAAGTTTCAAGAAGTGAAATATCACATCGAGAAAGAAGAAATGAATCCAACCATATCTTGTAATGCATTGGTTGGAATTGCCACTCCTCAAACTATCAAGATAGAAGGACATATCAAGAAGAAAAATTCTCAAGAAGTGAAAGATCACATTGAGCATCAAGAAATGAATCCGACCATATCTTGTAAAGCATTGGAAGAAATTACCACTCCTCAAACTCTGACGATAGAAGGACATACAAGAAGAAAAAGGTTCAAGCAGTGAAAGATCACATCGAGCATCAACAACAAGTTCTCCAACTTTGAAAGGATAACACCACTTTGGTGTAGAATCAAATGAAACAACATGTAGATCAACATCGCAGTGAAAGAAGTTTTGATGTAGGTCATTGGGTATTTTTACAGCTACATCTCAAGCAAGCTATTTATGAGAAGGAAATGTTGGCAATACTACATGCACTTAAGAAATGGCGGCCTTACCCAATGGGAAGACACTTTAAGGTAAAAATGGATCATGATAGTCTTAAATACTTTTTAGAAAAAATATTATCTTTAGAAGAACAAAAAAAATGGGTCACAAATATGTTGGGTTATGACTTTGACATCATCTACAGAAAAGGGATGAAAAATGTTGTGGCAAATGCACTCTCAAGAAAGGATGAGGATGTGGAAGCACTGTTGTGCGCCATTTCTGTTGTCCAACCAGATTGGATAAACAAAACAAGGTATGAATGGAAGAAGGACAAAGAAGTGTGGCCACTCATTCAAAAGTTGCAGAAGATCCCAGTTCAAACAATATTGCCAGAACTTGACAAGGAAGGAAAATCATATTGGAACCTAGAGCATTCACAGAAACAAGAACTCAACAACTATGAAATCGATCAATTTCAGAGTATATCATCTAGTGGAAGAACTTACCAGCTAAAGATTCCACATTGGAGGACAAGAATTTTATACAGGAGCATCAAGAACTACTCAAGTGTTGAGGACAACACTTTTTGAAGGAGAGGGGCACGTTAGGTCCCTATACTACTAGTGTAACCCCTTATTGTTATTTGTACAACCACCTTATTATATTTTTGTCCCCATGTAGTCCCCATATTGTTATTATTGTGCCCCATAGAAGCCCACTATTGTTATTATTATTCCCTTACTTTATTATTGTTTGGTCGGCTCTGATTATATTATGACCCCTTAGACTCATTTATAGAAAGGAGGTCTTGTCATTTGTATCATCCAAGAATTGTTCATTTGTGTAATGTAAAGGAGGTTGCCCCCTTGAAGAGGCTTATTTCTAAGGCCTTCATATATCTTTTCTATATTTTTGTGAGTTGTTTTCATAACAATAAATAGATGACAGAGTGAGGCCTACCTGGAATCCTTCGCACAATTCCCTCCTTTAGCTTGGAAGCTCCAATTCCAGCTCTGATTGCCAAATTAGAACATGCACGGTTAGATAATACAAGCCAAGAAACTACAAGATCTATGCAGTATCATTTAAATACTTCATTCAATAGATCAACATGGTATTGAAATAAGTGAAATAAGAACATCACATATAGGAAAATAATGAATTCTTTGCATCAATATAAATGGAAGGAGATTATAACCATAAGTAGTAGTTGATCTTGTAGAAGATCTTCTCCAAGTTGTTGACTTGTCCTTTCCTTGTCACAATATGCACCACCACTCACCCTAAATGCACAAGATGATAACCACTCACTACAGCAACATAAGGGTAGAATCACTCTCCAAAATCCAACCACCAACCACATAGAAGAATGGGAATATCTAGAGAAATATGGTAAGTTGAGATTTCTTATCCAATTTCCAATCTAGGGTAAAAGATCCACCTTTGATGGAGGGATAAGATCAAAGGAAAAGTTGTGAAAACTCCAATGTAGGAAAGGATAGGATATGAATGTTTAATCCAAGGTAAGTAGTTGAAACAACTTCTGTAAACTCCTAGAAGGGAAAGCTTCCAGAATCCCAATCATTCTCCTGGATTTCTAGAGAAAATGCAGGTGCAAAGGGGAGAAACCTGTTGGTGTCCAATGCAGGCCACAGTGGAGCAACCTATTGGTGAACACACCTCAGTAGGCTTACAGGGAGAGTTGGTCCTTAAACTGGCTCAAATGAAGTAGTTTAGGGCTGGAACTCTGGGGAATGAAGGGAACATGCTTAGGGCTTTGTGCAAGATGGTGAGAAGGGGGAGAAGGATGTTGATTAATCCCATTAGGAGGTTCATTGATCAGATCTGACAAAATGGCCTATAAGCCTAAAGCATAAAGTCAAATATGATGATTGATGACTTAAGTGCTTTACCTTGTGACAAGCAGGGATCAAGGACAACCGGCGAGATTCATTTGTTACAATACATTTACAACATGACATATTTGTTTTCTGAGGGAGGCATACCCATACTCAACTCATAACCTAACATAACATGTACAATGATCAAATGGTGCATCCACAGATGCAATTGGTGGACCCATGACTGGATGACTATCTATATGATCAATGGCCATCATAAATTTTTATCTTTGTATAACTCATGAAATCGCAACCCATATGGATGAAATTAGATTTGGGGTCTTCTATCTCATTCACACAACCAACCAATGTATGAGTCTAACAATGTGAATCAATGAGCTGGATTCAAACATGGTAGACACCATCTGATTATCGGTCAATGTTCTAAGTTGTTAACAGATGCGAGAGAAACCACCAATGATGTTAATGGCTCTCAAGGTATTATAGTACAATATGTATGGTGTGAATGAATGAGTTGATGTCGAACACCACACAGAATCTTTCAATTTTGTTGACGCAACGAATTTTCACTAAGCCAACAAAGGGAACCAACCCGATCGCAGACCCCGATTAGATCTGCTTTCGTTTGGAATGACTAGTTCTGACGAGTTTTAAAGGACCCCGTAAACTGTTATAGGTGTTGAAAGATTGCTCCCCGGAGGAATACTTCCATTAAATCAACAAAAAAAACATCTAAACTATATGTATCAGATCCTATCTATACTGATTCTAACTACTTATGCCAATCCTAACTATTCTAATCTATCCTGCAGGAGCATACAAAAAGAGATTAAACATCATATATAGATTCCAAGTCCAAATGAATCAATTACTGGCTCACATATGAACAAGATTGTATTAAATCTTAATTGCAATCTAATTACTCATACAGGAATACGCATTCCTTTCCATATAAATAAAAATTGCAACTGATGTTTAACAAGGTTTCGAATCAGCAACCGCTCATGAATTAACCATGGTAACAAATTATATTTGAATAACCAAGACTAGTCACGAACTGTCTGTTATCAATATACAAAAAAAACAAAACATATTTATATTTATGCCAACAACAACACCCTAATTCTAAACACATGAAATAAAAGGAAGATAAATCGGAAAAAGGCTCCTTCTTGACCCAAACAGTCTTGTTTATTATCACAATAAATCCAAAAGTTGTTCTGCCCCTCCAAAAAAAAATTCCTCCTCCCATCTCTAGAGGTAATATTTATGCAGAAAAAGACTGACCCTCCATATTCCCCCCGACTTTCCATCTTCTTACCCTTTTCAATATATAGACGTAGAATGGTTGGTGAAACTGCTAACACATCGAGGTCACATTTGCTGGACCGTTCTATTTCCTGGGGGGAATGAATGGATGTCGATGGAAAGGAGAATGACTGTGTGTCATCTCCTCATGATGAAACTCGGGACAACATCATTTTTGGAATACACGGGTAACGCATGGAAACCTAACCGTGAACGCCTAAGGCCAAATCTTAAACATAGTACACCTGCATATATATATTCTTTGGATGCGCTTATGCATCTTTTACCCGGAGCCATTCTTGATGCTTACACATCCGCTCTTCAACTTCCCTTGCCTGCAGAAATAATCAACATCAACTATGCTTATGAAAATATGATAGAAATGCCTTAAAAACACAAATCTTTCCCTTAATAAAACTTTTATAAAATCAAAAGGAACAAGTGTGAAAGAATCGGCCCTTGGTTCAGCCAAGGTTGCGATGCGATCAAGTCGCAATCGCACATCGTAGCGAGCAGTCACATGCAACATCACCCCTAGTCCCGCCGATTGTGATTTGCGATTAGCCGAACCTGAAAATATATGTGTTGCATTTAATAATCCTCACGGGTCTGCCATATCGCATAGCGCTTTATGTATAAATGTTGGATTTTGCCGATTGTAATTTGCGATTGGTGAGCGAACCCGAAATCATATGTGTTATGCTTAATAGTCACGTCAAGTCCATTGTATCGCATCGCACCTTATGTATAAGCTTTGAATTCCACCAATTGTGATTTGCGATGAAGGAGCGGACAAGCGATTGTGATAAGCGATGTAATGGCAGACCCGAAAGGATATGGATGTGGTTAAATGGATTTGAAGTTCGGAAAGTCCTTGCTTATCAAATGCAAAAGAGGAAGGCATAGTGTAACCATGGAAATTAAGAGATTATGATAGCGATAAAGGAAGGCATCGAGAAATGTATGAGGACCGAAAAAGCACAGAAAAGGTAAGTTAAATACGCTTGCAAAGTATTTTTATTACAAGAGTGTTATAATAGAAATAAAGGCGCGATAGAAGGTTTTGTGGGTTGAGTCCACATACAACCATAGTAAAGAGTGGGGTTTGGTTATACATGTGAGCATAGAGCACCATGAAGGTTTATGAGGATTGAAAAAGTCCCGATGAAAGATATGAATGAAGGGCTAGACTGGGTTATAAATGAATCATGCCGCAAAGATTTATTCAAGGGGGGTCTTAACCATTAAGAGTTGAAGATTTGACTCGGCAAAGAGTTAAAATCCCTGGGATAAAAACATATCATTCAGAGAGTTATCATTCAGAGAAATGAAAGATCAAACTTCTAGGGGACCCATTCAAATTTTCCACCAGAGCAGGTTTTAATAGGGTGGTGGTTGTGGCCACAACAAATGGCGAACCACTGGGCAAACTAGTTATATCTGTTACCAAATAAAATTTGATCCATAGAACATCAAGGTGTTAAGATAAACTTAAAATGTAAACTATATAGATGGATAGGCAGGGTTCCACTTCAGCATTAATTTCTTTGGGTGGGATAAAGACAAATAGCTTCTACTTACTGATAGGGTTTTGACAGGCATTCTCCAATGGTCGTATTATGGGATTTATTGGCCCTCCTTTACCTGTTTTCTACTTTCAAAATCCTTTCGGGGCCATCACTGGTCTGTCAATACCTGTTTAGGTGTGTACCTCAGCTCTTTATCGCGCATCAAGCTTGATGAATATATGTAGATATGCTTATCTGCACTTTATGTAAGAAAATTTAGTGTTATACTTTCGTATGATTGAATGGGGCACAGTCATGGATCATGCCATATTTTTAAACTATTTAAGCAAGGTTGGGCTTGCTGTGTCAATCGATACTCTGAGCCCAGCAACAGTCCCTACTCCAACTGGCTTCCCAAACAACATGTCCTTCCAGATTGGCATAAGGACTCGACATTTCAATTTCTTTTAAATAAGTCCTTCTAGTTTCAGGCACAAGGACTAGAGCACAATTAGATTTGCCACAAGATAAATGACAGTGAGCTTAGCCCATGAAAGGAGGTTGGCTTGTAGATGACAGATATTGGAAATTTTAGTGTGGTGGATGGAACCAATGGAGAATAACTGCAAACCTCATAGGCAAGTATAGGCTAGGTCTAGGTGGGATTTTGAAAATGTAGCATTCCGCCATGCCAATCCAATCCGTAGTTACACATTTTTCATTTTATAAAGATGTCCCTACATGCTTCGGGTATCCAAGTTATCAACAAAGCCTTCCTAGTTCCAACATGTGCCAATGAGTGGCTTTGACTCAAATTTCACCGTTGATTTTTCAAGTTCTCATAGGCTCATCGAAGGCTCGCTTTATTTGCAAGGTAATAATGAATTTAGGATCTGTAGACTCATCAACAGGTTAATGAGGGAAGAAAAAAGATGAAGGTAGTGAATGAGGGCAATCGGAAGAGAGTTATACAAGGTGAAAATGAGATCTGAAAGACCAAAATCAATTGACTGAAAAGGAATGAAATTCAAAACAACAGGAAGATAAACTTTGTGCAAAACAAGAACAGACAGGATGAAAATATAACTAAGCTAATAAAAAAAAAAATGAATCCTAACCTACTTAGGAGGTAACCACCATGTGGTGGCTATTGGAAGTACCTCTTAAGATGTTGGCCATTAACAGGGAGTTTTTCAGTTTCTCACTGTAAAGTTTTCAATCTATAGGTTCCCTGACCAATTTTTTCCTCAACTTGGAACGGGCCCAGCAATAAGTGTTGGAATTTTGTGTGCTTACCTTTTGGCTCAATCAACTTGTCCCATTTCAGGACAAGCTCTCTAACTTGGTAATCTTTATCTCCTACCAGATGGCGATCAAACCATCTCTTCACGATCATTTGGTGATTCCTGAACTTATTTCTGGCATTATCTCTTAATTCCTCCAACCTCACCAGTTCGTTGATCCTTTTTTGAAGTAAGGCTGAAGGGGTCCCTCTTGAGCATTGGGAGAGCTATAACAAGGGAAGGGTAACGTTGGGAGGCAAGATGGCTTCCTATCCATAGATGACGAAGTATGGGGAGTTTCCTAATGCTGCTTTTGGGGGGACCCTATTAGCCTAAATGGAATTTGTTAGGGCATTATGTCAGTTCCTCTGGTTGTCGGTGATAGATTTACAGATTATGTGGATGAGATTTTTATTTGAGGTCTCTGCAACTCCATTTCCCTGGGGGTAATAGTTTGATGCATACCTTATGTGAATTGATTTATCAGTAGCAAATTCAGTCAATTTTAGTGATGAAAAGTAAGAAGCATTATCAAATATGAGAGCATCAAGGATGCCAAAACTGTTGATAATAAATTTCTCAATAAAATATATTACCTCGTCTTCGTTAACCTTCCGAAGCGGGATGGCTTCGGTCCATCTAGTGAAGTAGTCAATTGTCATGAGTATATACTTATGCTGCTATGAAGAGTTCGGAGTGATATCACCTATGATATCTAGGCCCCATTGCTGGAAAGGGTGATAGACCATAACGGGCCTGAGGGGAATGACTGGCTTTCTTTCTCGCCCTAAGACAGTTTGACACACCCTTCATTTCCAAGCATAGGCATGTGAGTCTCTGAACATTGTGGGCCAATAATAACCAGCTCTTAATATTTTGTGAGCAGTGGTCTCTCTACCATAGTGACCACCTGCTAAGCCATCGTGCATTTCTTTCAAAACATGATCAGCGTCATCCTTTTCCAAACACCTTAACCAAACTCCATCATAATTTTTTCTGTATAATATGTCATTGGCCAAGTGATACTTATTAGATTTTAATTTGAGAGCTCTCTTTCGTGATGCATCCATGTGCTCAGGATATGATCCCTATGTTAGATAAAAGCGTATGTCGTAATACCATGACTCAGGGACCAAAGGGACTTCCAACATTTTGCCCTCAGACATCGACATTTTGTTAGTCCATTCGAGCTCCTCCCTGAATTCTACTTGTGCATCCCATGTGCTCTACGCTTCTGGTTCTTCCGACACCCCTTCTTTATCTACCAAGGCTTCTATCACGAGCTTACACAATCCCTGCCCTCAAACTATCTTTGCCGGCTTAATCTCGAGTTCATATTCTTGAAGAACGGTTATCCAATTCCCTCTATGTTCCCTCATCTCCCTCTGCACAAAGAGGGATATTACAGCAGGGTGGGGGATGATTACTTTAGTCCTAGCCTTTAATAAATAAGGGAGGAAATGTTTCACGGATTTAAAAACCGCAAAACCTTGTTTCTCCATGTCTCGATAGTTCAGTTCTGCTCCCTGAAGATTAGAGGTCATATAAGAAATAGGGACTTCATCGTCGTTGTCATTTTTTTGGGTGAGGGTTGTAGCATATGAAACGTCTAAAGCGAAAGTGTACAAGAGGAATTCCTTGTCAAAATTGGGGCTAACCAACACAGGAGCTTCTGCGATGACCTCCTTAATTCGCTGAAATGATCTCTTAGCTTCATCGCTCCACCTATACACAATGTCTTTCTTCATCATTAGCTGAATGGGATGCACTATTTCTGTGAAACCTGAAACAAATTTCCTAACGAAATTAATTTTCCCAAAAAAATATTGCATTGCCCTTTTACTTGTGGGGGGTTGTATTCTCATGATGGTCTCTATTCTTTCAGGATCAATAATAACCCCTTCGTTAGAGAGTATATGACCCAGTAGTTTCCTTTCTGTAACTGCAAAAATGCTCTTCTTGGGATTCAACAATATTCTTACCTTCGGCAACTTTCAAAAATCTATTTCAGGTGATAAATATGATCCCTTTTGTGATATGAATACATAGTAATGTCATCCATGTAAACCACTATTGATCTGTTAATCAATCCTCATAAAGCTATGTCCATAGCTCTCTGAAATGTGGTGCCCGCATTAATAAGTCCAAACAGCATTTTGTGATATGCGTAAGTGCCCCATTTAGTGTTGAAGGTTGTCTTAAGCTGATCTCCATTCGCCACCAACACTTGGTTATATCCCAAAAACTCATCCAATAGGGACAACATTTCAAACCCAGAAACGCATTGAAGAATGTGTTCCATAGAAGGGACAAGATAGTTATCTTTCTGCAATGCTTTGTTCAGGTTTCTGAAATTGATACAAAACCTAATGTCTCCATTTTTCTTTCTTACTGGCATGAGATTGGCTACCCAGCAGGTGTGCCTGACAAGAAAAATGATTTTGGCATAAAGCATTTTGTTTAATTCTTTCTTCACCAATGATTCCAGACTTGGATGCATCTTGCGATGCTTTTGTTGGTAGGGCTTAACATCCTTTTCCAAAGGAATTACATGTTGCATAATGCCGGTATCGAAGGTTTTTAAGTTACCATATGTCCATGCAAAGACGTCCGTGTACTCATTAAACAGCTTAACAAATGCAGCTTTTCTTGTGGAGAGCATCCCTAGCCCAAATTAACATTTTTTGGGTCTTCTTCGGTTCCAAGGTTGATCGACTCATACTTCATGGATGAGCTATGTGTTTTGCAGTTAGTTGGCTTCTTAAATTTATCATGCAGGTCATAAAAGTGCTCCATCTTAACAACTGATTTGGGGATTATATTGGGCTGATGGTTTTCCTCATATTCACTACCATTCATAAGTTTTTCATGCTCTTTTTCATCAATGACTACATTTTTTAATGTTTTTTCGCAATGCAGGAACTCAAGGATTTGCTCATCACCTTCGAACACCTACCCATTCAAGATGTTATCAGGCAAGGATGGTCTGAAAATCAATTCAACATAGTATTTATTCTTGTTTAATCTAAGATCAGGCAAAAGTTTCACATCCATACCAGACATCAGATCGGCATCTCGGTTTTGCCTTCGAGGTATGTATGTGATATTGAAATAATCAAAAATGTCAATTAAGCTCCATACCTCATGTTGGTATGTTACCAGGTGTGGTGAATTGCAATGTATCCTTTAACTTACCTAGTCCACAATTATCTATGAGTCACCAAAAACTTTAAGATTTTTTACCTTCATATCAATGGCTTTTTTCAGGCCCTGCAGCAAGCCTTCATATTCTGTCATGTTGTTGGTGCACACGAACTCCAACCGCCTAGCCATCAGATGTTGGTTCCCTTGCGAGTCAATGAGAATGCTCCCAGCACCTACACCTTCGAGGTAGTTAGAGCCATCAAAGTAGAGTGTCCAAAATATAGAATCTAATGTTACATCAAATGACCTGCTTCCTACCAAATTAACTCTATCATCTACTATATTACAGGGTGGCTCATTAGTTGGACTACAGGGGAGAGCTTCCAATTGTGTGTTTATTGCAGTTTCTTCAATTGTATCTGCATGGAATTCTCCAAAACAGGTTTCTGTGGCACAAACATCGAAACTATAATTCCCAAAGATAGAGTTGGTAAACATTACAGGTTCATTGGGGTCATTTAGTTCTGTCACTACATACTTCATGTATCTTTCTAGATCAACTCTCAGTATATCACCTTTTCCCTTCTGAGACAACAAGAGATGGGACTAATCAGTTGAGAAATATCCATTCAATTTTGTTGACCAGTCCCTACTAAGCAGCATTCCATATGCCTCGAGTATGTCGACTACCACTATGTCAATGAATTGTGTGTATTGTGGTTTAGCATCCTTCTGAATCAGCACATCTTTCAGTTCTCCAATTACTTTTACATTCATTCTGCCCAGTTGCATAATTCAAGTTCCAAATTTATCGGGTATTTCATGAAGTCTTTTAGCAACAACGTAAGGCATAATAGTGGATGAGGCACCGGAATCTACCAAGCAATTGTATACGCTCATGTTGAAGATTTCAAATGTGATAAGAAAATGTGGAGTCATGGATTTTGATTTCCTTCCTATCATGGTTGCACTAACATCTTGGGGAGTTCGATTTATTTTTGATAGAGTGGATTCCATGGCCAATGGCGTTTGGGCTGTATTGGGGGTACTAATAGGTCTGGATGTCGACTTCTTGATTTGGCTACTCGGATTGGTGGGAGATTTGCAATTCCATTCATTCATAGCTTTCAAAAGTAGGTCCCTTTACTGCATTAACTTTAACAAATCGAAGTATGTGATATTAGCTCGAGATTTCTTAAGATCATCCACAATGTTGTAATCGATGTTATAACCAGGGTAGGGCAGAGTAAACATACCTATTTTTCCATTCTTAGGTGGGAGTTTACCATTTTAAGTTACCTTCATTGCATTTGGAGATGTATTATCTTTCTGTGGATAGTTCACAACTGGAGTACTCCTGGAATCACCACTAGGTCTACCCTTCTCAACAAGAACTTTAGGAGTGGATTCCTTCAAAGGGCGAACATATTTCTTTGTCTGGTCTATAGGCTTCATCACACCCGCAAGTGGCCCTTTACTTCGTGTGTGGATTTCTTTCGTACTATCTCCTTCATCGTCATCGTTCTCATTTGTATAAAAATCCCACAATACATTGATTTGATATTCCTTGTCCAAGGGATCTTCTACTTGGTATTCTTCCTCATTTTCTTGTTCTAGCTCCAGCTCCACTATAGGTTCTTCTTTGGTAAGGAGCAATCTGATAAGAGCTAGCTCTTTCATATTTAAAATCCCTTCATTGGGTGGAGCAAGCAGCACAAGTTGGCCATGACCACCTTCTATCTTCTTACGATAGAAAGGTTTGAAGGATTTTCTATTGTTATAATCTCCTCCATTCCCATTTGTACTCTCTCCATAATTCCTTTTCATATTGATGACTGTGTTCATCAATTTCTTAATGATCTGATGCAAACCTTCCACATCTATGGTATCCTATTCTTTGATCTCATCCACTTTGTTATCACTCCCATTATTCTTCTTGGATGATTGAGAGGCTTTCTTTTCTTCGGTTGTATGATGACATGATGTGATAATGATCATTTCATTCTCGACTTTTACTGCTTCATCGATAGCACCTTGTAAGTTTTGTGCATTACTCCTCTTAACCCACATCGCAGTAGGGATAGGGAGAGCAGTGATGTAGAATTCCATGAGCACCTCATCAGTAAGTCTAGCATTAGCTGGGATTCTGTTGAACAAAGTGTTGGACCGGATGTTAAAACCCTTGACCTTTTCTTTAGCTTCCATTTTTAAATGGGATAGTTCTCAAAGTAAGGCTGCGAGCGTCTTATCATCGTTAAACTTGTCTAAGAAGGCCTCCTGAAAGGCACGCCATGAGGTGATCGATCATATTCTCAAGCTAAAGTACCATGTGGAGGCTGCACCAATCAGGGTAAAAGGGAATAAGTGACATACTACATCTTCATCGGCTACCCCCAACTTGTGCACGGCTGGGAAGAAAGAGTGAATATGGCTATCAGCAGTGTCTCCCTGCTCAGGGTCGAATTTAGGCAATACTCTTTTTGTGTTCTTGGGTAAGGCATGCTGCTGACCAGGTACCGCTGCAGCATCCTATGCAAGCTAGGGAGGGAGTGCTCCCGGAGGAGGTGGGGGTTGATTCCCACCTGGAGGAGGTAGTAGAGGTGGATTCCCACCTGGAGGAGGCGATGGAGGTGGATTCCCACCTAGAGGGGGAACGTTAGCCATATTATGGATAGGGAGGTTCTGGTTGAAGGTTTCTTTGAGGCGTTCTTTGTTAGGATTTTCCAAATCAGGCCAGGGATTACCTTTAGAGAGGGGATCCTCAGGAATTTCCTCCCAAGGAGTGTCGATACTTTGCAAAGATTCTAGCACAATATCTTAAAGAGAAGGGGTTGCAGATGTCTCTTCGCTTATGGTAAAGACCCTTGGCTTTCTTTTAGTTGTCAGAGGTAAAGAGTGAAAGATGGGGAGCTGAGAGAGGGAATGAGCGTAAGCCCGAGTAAGTACTCTGACTAGTTGTTCCTGAGTGATAGGATACTCCCACAGTCTCTCTTCTTTGGGTGACCCAAACACGGGACTTAGAGGGATCTCTGCTTCTTCTAAATGAAGCTCTTCCAAATGGGCGAAATGATCTTTTCGACCTTTACAATCCATGCATTAATCTTTTTGAATCCATGTGAGACATTTATAGATGAAACCATGAAAAGTTGTGGACGGTGATTCAAGCCCTCCTTCTAATGCCAATTTGTTGACGCAGCGAATTTTTGCTATGCCAACAAAGGGAACCAACCCAATCACGATCTGCTTTCGTTTGGAATGGCTAGTTACGATGGGTTTTAAAGGACCCCGTAAACTACTATAGGTGTTGAAAAATTACTCCCCGGAGGAAGACTTCCATTAAATCAACAAAAGAAACATCTAACCTATATTTATCAGATCCTATCTATACTGATTCTAACTACTTATGCTAGTCCTAACTATTCTAATCTATCCTGCAGGAGCATAACAAAAAGAGATTAAACATCATATATAGACTCCAAGTCCAAATGAATCAATTATTGGTTCACAAATGAACAAGGTCATATTAAATCTTAATTGCAATCTAATTACTCATACAAGAATACACATTCCTTTCCATACAAATAAAACTTGTAACTGATGTTTAACAAGGTTTCGAATCAGCAACTGCTCATGAATTAACCATGGTAACAAATTATATTTGAATAACCAAGACTAGTCACGAACTGTCTATTATCAATATACACAAAAACAAAACATATTTATATTTATGCCAGCAACGACACCTTGATTCTAAACACATGAAAAAAAAGGAAGATAAATCGGAAAAAGGCTCCTTCTTGACCTAAACAGTCTTGTTTATTAGCACAATAAATCCAAAAGTTGTTCTGCCCCTCCAAAAAAAAAAAAGTCCTCCTCCCATCTCTGGAGGTAATATTTATGCAGAAAAATATTGGCCCTCTTTCTTCCCCCGAACTTTCCATCTTCCTCCCCTTTTCAAAAGACAAACGAAAATATACAGACCTAGAACGGTCGATGAAACCGCTGACACATTGAGGTCACATTTTCTGGAGTGTTCTATTTCCTGGGGGGAATGAATGGATGTCGATGGAAAGGAGAATGATTGCGTGTCATCTCCTCATGATGAAACCCGAGACAACATCATTTTCGGAATACACAGGTAACGCATGGAAACCCGACCATTAACGCCTAAGGCCAGATCTTAAATAGAG
>APFE031540436.1:5168-23313 GCA_000404065.3 Pinus taeda | reverse complement strand
TGCTTTAGGGGGCAACTGTTATAGACATTTTTGGGCACTTCAACCCCAATCATAAATGTCCATAAACCGAGGGCTCCTAAGTCCCTAAAAGTGTTTCTTCACTGCCTAAAGGAACAAGGTCAGTTGATTACATCATCTCCCATAAGTTCTCCACTAAAAATTTCTCATAAATGGTCAAAACCGGACCATACTGAAAGCTCAGTGCAGAGGGTGCAATGCATATCACCTTCCCAGTGTACAAGGTGTGATGCATACTAAATTGCTCCTCTGTAAGGTGTGATGGTCGGGAATGGACAAATGGCAGGGATAAAATGCGAGGTGGAAGATCATGGAATCATCCAGAAGCTTCCCCTCTGACACTTGCCTCTTTGTTTTCGACCAGGGATGAGTAAGAGATCATCATTCTCCAAGTGGAAGTAGGAAATATCAGAGAGAAGACACTAATCAAGATCTCAGAGGATGACTCACCTCTCTGTAATCATCTATATATGGATCCCTCATCACAGAGATCTAGAGGCTAGAATTTTGTATCTTATAGAGAAGTGTTGTTGGTTTTCTGGTGTACATTCATAGTGTTGGATGATCTAAGCTTTGCTTGAGGTGAAGAAGGGCTTCCTAGCTAGAGGATGATGCTGGGTCAGAACATATGGTTGTAATCCTCTTGCTACTTTTCATCTTAATAAAGCTATTCTTGTTTTCTTTCATATTCTTGTGTGCTTGTTTATATATGCATTTATATGGTTAACGCACATCTGATCCTGTGTTATTTATGAATATATATCTTTGTTTCTTCGATAGTAGTATGTTGTTGTGATTCCACAGGTTCTTTTTCAAGCTTGGCACACGAAGAAGAAGCGATGAAGCTCTATCAAGAAGGAGAGGAAATCAAGCGCAAGACTCAGGTTGGTCTTCTTGGTTCTCCTCTTGTCTATTTTCATAAAAGAAAACAATAGTAGACTTTACGTGTTTGTTTCTAAGATAGCCGCCCATCTTAGTGGGAATAGCAGCATCTGAGTGGAGACTATTCCCGGTAACAATGAGGAACAAGATTTAAATGAAGCAAATGATCCTGCTACCATCTAGACGCTCAAAATTTGTGGGTTGTTGAAATTCTTCTGGCTTCCTGGTATGAGGCAAAAAATGGAGTTATTGAAATACCTTGTCCATTCATGGGATATTCAGGCACAGACGTTCAAGTTTGGGAAGAATCTACTCTAGATACAGGTAGAGGCTATTTACTATCTAACGGGATTGTCAAAGCGAGGTGTCACCGTCTCTCTTCTATGTGGAAGAATTAACGGTGAGACTGTGAAAGACTATATCGCTACCTATTGTAGACCTTGAGCACTTCCTACAAGGGATGGAAAGATCAACATAAAAGATGTAACCCAATTAACCTTGAGAATGATCTTGCTCATTATCACAAGATTGGCAGACAGCTCAACACTACATGTTGTTGGGAACAACCCAACTTGGCCTAGTTTTTGGTAAAGACTCTGCATTTTGTGGGGCGAAGCGCGCAGCGCAGTGCAAAGTGGACCGTGCAACGAATCATTTGGAATACACCGCATGGTATAAGGGTGTCAGAGTTGGTTGAAGCCCATATTTTTTGTAAAACCATGTGATAATGTAAAGGATCAATGGTTTTAGCTACTTGTTTTAGGGAGTCCATGGTATTGTAACGATGTAACCCTTGATGTAATAGTATATATAGGGTTAAAGAATAAGAAGAAAAGGATTGTTGAGATCCAGATTCATGTTCAGGTTGAAATTTTGTGATCTTTTATTGGGGAAAAGAAGGTGAAGCTCTGTAGTTGAGTGTGCAGAGCCCTGAGTCTGCAGCTTAGTGCGCAGGTCAAGAACTGTTTGTTGTACAAAGAATAAATATATTAGAAATAGTCCTTGTGGACGTAACCCCACATTGGGGTGAACCACGGTAATTTGGTGTCTTCATCCGTATATTTTCTTATTATTTATTGTAGTGTATCGGTTTATTACAATTGCACTTTATTTCAATACATTGATTATTTATGGTGTTATATGGTATGTTAAGTGATTAAATGAATGTGGCGAAGTGATTTATGAATGCAGGATAAAAAATATATATATATATAAAAAGACCACATTGCATCATCCATCAAGGTTGCAGAAACTTGGTATTGCATCCTTCCATAGTCACATCAGGTGAGATTGCGATCTACTTGCAGGTTGTTGCCGAAAGGGCCAATGGTTGAGGATTTTATTGGCACGCGGTATAGATCGAACCTAGGTTAGCCCAAATCATAACCAACAAATGGTTTCATTGCTTGAACTAGGATCTATTTGAGGGATATGTGGATGAGGCATCCATCAAAGAAGTAAATTCGAGATTGGCTCGAATTGAAACAGCGAGAATTTGCAAATCAAGAGAACAGAAACCCTCATTTGACATCTAAAGATTGGTTACAGAAGTATATTTTCATAGATCAATACAAAATTTTCTTCGCATAATTTCCTATCTAACTGTATGAGTGGATATCAAGGTTGACTAAAAGAAATACCTATTTTAAAGGTGGAGAACTTATGATGTGGACTCCTGAACTAATACAGCAACTCAACTCAAGAGCACTGACAATATGACTTCAAGGGATGTCAATTTTTGGATTGATAGCATCTTGGGAGGATTTATTATTGAGTTCGCAGTAGACTCAACTGTGTCCTATAGCAAAGAAAAATGATGATTTTTCAAAGAACCACGAGGTATGTATTTGAAATCTCTGAAACTTTGGATTAAAATGCTTCTGTGTGAAAAGGGAGTTTTACAAATGCAATCAGATTGCTAGTTTACTTATGTTTGGAAGAAAAGAGAATAAATTTGAGCCAAAGATCGTAGTAACATGAAGTGGAAAGAGATATAGAATAGATACCAGCAAGAGAGCTCATGGACAAGACGCGAAGACATTTGTAGAGACTGAGTATAGTCCTCTTTTGAGTGAATCTGAAAGTGAAAGAGAAGATAGCCACCTTGGTAAACCCTAGGTAACTTCACAGTATTCACCTTCCCAACTTGATAGTTCATAGAAGCCATAATCCACTAATAGCCAGGGTGTTTTTGTCTCTCCCCCTCCCCCTTCTCCTCCCCCTCCCCCTCTAAGAAGAAATATGGCTGATGATATTAAGTTGCCTGTTTTTAAAGGAACTAGATTGGAAGATCCATAACAGTTTTGGTTTTTATCTGAAGTTGTATGGGTCTTGAAGCAAATCAACGATGAAAATATAAAGAAAGTGCAGCTAATTACAACATTCCAAGATATAGAATTGACATGGTATATGAAGTATTCAAATAATCATATCATAACATTTTCATATATTAAAGCAACACTTATCAAAGAATTTAAGAAGTCGAAATCTGAGCCACAGTGCATCACAGTTGAAAGAAATTAAATAGAAACCTATTAAGTCTATTTGGGAATTTGATCAGAGATTTAATTTATTTTGTTGGATCAAGTGAGCTTCGACATAGCTTCATAGCAACATCAAGAATGGTTTATAGTTGCGATGTTATCGCATATCAAATTACCATTGACGCAATAAAAGATAACAAGTCAAGTCGAAGCTCTACAGATTGTGATGAATTGGAAGCTTCACCTATAGGAGATACTAATGCAGGTATGCAACAGATTCAGAGTCAACTAGCAAACCTAACCCTACATATACAAGATATCAAGAAAAGAAAAGAAGTTAGAGAAGAAGTATGGTGTACGAAGTGAAAATTGGAGGGCCATTCTAATGAACAGTGTCCTATCTTCAGAGATTATATGGCTAGTGGAGCACCAAATCCTTTGAAAGTAGGATCCAGCCTATGGTGCGAGATTTGTAAGACCAAAGGCCAATATCACTCAAGAGATTGTTACCTATTACAGAAATATGTGCAGACTTCAAGGAACCTATATTGCAAATTGTAAATCAGTAGGACATGATGAGAATAATTTTCAAGCTTATGAACTAATGATGGAGCATGGTGTTGACACTTATAGAATTCGAGCAGAAGAACATGGACATGAAGGCAGTGGACAACGCGGTGGTCGAAGAGGCTTCCAAGGAAGAGGTCGAGGTGCTAGAGCTAGTCGAGGGAGTGGACAGATCATTTGTTACAATTGTGGCCAGACGGGTCATTTTGTGAAAGATTGTCACGACCCTACAAAAACATGTAAGTATTGTAAATCCTTTTACCATGTATTGAAGAATGCCCTGTGCTTATGGAAAAGATGCAAGAAAAAAGGAATCAACAGCCGACACAGAATATTCAAATGATGACTAGGAGGACCAACGAACCTCGAATTAGTATTGTCACTATAAGTGGAGCTGCAACCAAAAGTGATAAAGCATATGAGAAGAAAGAATTTGAAACTACGTGGGTTAGAAAAATTGCTGAGAAAGTTCCTGTTTTTTATATTTAGGAGGAAAAAGGAAGTATTTATGGAAGTAAACCGAAGCTTTATGGATGTTGGAGCTTCGAGTTCCAATGCACAGCCAAAGCAGAGAACTAGTTGTGATGTGTCATCAACTTTGACACAGAATCAAACTTCGACGTAGAACCAAGCTTCGACATAGGATCGAGCTCTGACACAAGACCAGGATGCAACAAATCAAGCAGATATTTTAAAGTCTTTTTTGCATACTTGTATAAAGTTGTTAAGAGATCAAAATGTTGTAGAAGGGCTTTAGGAGTTGATATATTCCTGTGCATCCAAGGAAACACTATGAAGTGAGATGCACGCAGTCAATAATTTGCATTGACAGAAGATAACTGGAAGAGAAATGAGGCTTAGTGCGTAGATAGAAGTATATGAGATGGATCAAGTTATCCTGGATCTGGGATTTAATGCTAATGCCTTAACGAGGCAAACATGGGATTTAATGGGTAAGTCGAAGCTACAGTGGTAACCTATTCAGTTAAGGATGGAAAATTAGCAAAATATCTTCCCCTTAGGAAGGCTACCAAGTGTAACAGTGGACATTGAAGGAATTCGCATTACTATTGATTTTGAAGTAATAGAGATAGTTGATGACAACAACCCCTATCCTGCATTGCTTGGACTTGATTGGGAATTTTACAATATGGATATAATTAATTTGAGGAAGAGATAGATGATATTTGAAGGGAATAATATGAGAGTAATTGTTCCCTTAGATCCATCAGAAGGGGTAAGATATACAGAACTAGTTAGAGAAGAATATTGTGCAACTGATATAGATAATATCTATCAAATTATAGCAAAGGAATAGGATTGGGTTAACCCTACTGCAAAAGGCAAGCTAGCTTGGGAGCATGATAGTTCTTGTACCTTAGACTTAGAAGAAGGGTTGGAAAACTGGCAGAAAAGGTTGCATTAAGTATCCACAAGGCGTTGTGCAAGAATTACCAAATCAGTTCGTTGTATGATATCTGAGGTATGTACTATGCCTTCTTATGATGTCTTAGGTGATGTAAATACTTTTCTTGATCATTATGAAGAACGGGTTCCAGAGAATCAAAGGTTGTTAGCCTTGGATATAGCCCTGAAATCTACCCCTGCTAGATGGTGGGGTGCACACAAGAAGAATATAGAAAAATAGTAGGAATGTTGAAGATTGGTGTGGATAAGGTTTGGACAGATAGATATAGAAATAGAGATCAAATATGATGGTGAAACTAATCCTAGGAAGCATATCCATCTATGCACTATAGAATAGAAGGAGATTCCACAGAAAGAATGGGTACACATATTCCTTCATACATTAGGGACAATCCCTAAGAAATATTACTTAGAAACAAAGCTTCGACATGGTACATCTAACTAGGCAGACATGGTTGATGGCTTCATTTTAACATTCAACTTTGAGGATGATTGTCCATAAATAGATTTGGCTCTTCAGATAGTTAAGAAGAAGATATTTGAGAATGTTACCCCACTGACATGGTAGCAACCTGATTGGGCTACATAGATAGAAAATGCACTAGAATGCTATAACCTTACTACAGAAGAAGAATAAGATCTTCGCAACATCAACATAGTAGAATCAGAAGGATATCGTGAATTAAATGGACTTGAGCCAGAAATACAAAATATAATGAATCCACTGAAGACTAAGAAGGTGTAAGAAGGAACTTAAGTTTGCAACAATAGGAGACTATTGGGATGAAAAGACAGTCAATAAAGTTACAAAGTTACTTTATGAATACCAAGAATTGTTTCCCACCAAGTTTTTAGAGATGAAGGGTATAATAAAATATTTAGGAGTCATGAAGATTCCCCTAAAGCCTGATGTGAAGCTAGTCAAACAAAGACCTTACAGGCTTAACCCGGAGTATAAGGAGAAAGTAAAGATAGAGCTTGAGAATATGATAGTAGCGAGAATTATTGAACTAGTAGAAGAATCAGAATGGGTGAGTCATATGGTGGTACAAGAAAAGAAGACTCAAGGAGAGATTAGGATCTATGTGGATCTAAGAAAGCTAAATGATCCATTTTTACATGATCCCTTCCTACCCCTTTCATAGATGAAGTGCTAGACAATGTAGGAGGTCAAGAAGCTTACTCATTTATAGATGGATTTTTAGGTTATCATTAGATTAGGATTGCACCTGAAGATTGGCATAAGACCACATTTGCTACATAATGGGGTTCATATCAATACACGGTAATGACTTTTGGATTAAAGAATGATCCTACTATATTTTCTAGAGTGGTGGTTGAAGCAACATGTAAAGAGATTCTAGACCTTGATGTCCACGAAGAAAAATCAGTGGAGGACAAGGTCATGAAGCTCAACCTTGCAGTGAAAGGATACAAGTAGAAGATTACAAATGTGCAATTTAAATATGAAATGTAGATCAATGAGGTGCAAATGAAGCTGCAACCAACCATGTCGCGGGAAGTAAGAGAGTAGAGGGAGATTGACCTAAAGACTGCAATGGCCAACATCTCCATAGCAGTGGCAAACTGTGGGAAACTTTTAGACGAAAGTTTACAGATTTGGACTTCACTGCAGGAAGCTCCAAATGTGTAGAAACTGCAGGAAGAGATTTAGCAAAAGCAACATCAATGGGAAGAGATTCGATCTTCTACGAAGACCTTACTAATATCGTAGAAACTTGCCAAAATCAATCAGGGAAAGGCCCTCCAGAAGAAGATTAAGGAACTGAAGAAAGAAGAAAATATTTTAATATAGAGGACCTAGCCATGGTAGGATGAGGCTCTCCAAATATCACATGCAGTATATGAGAAGCTCTAATAACTTCGACAGATAGAGACAATGATTGTGCAGAAGGTTGCAGCACATGTGATGGAAGCATTGCTGGAAGAGGTGCACAGTGAAGAAAAGAAATTCACAGAAACTCTATAGCAATCCAACAATACTTACAATAGTATTGCAGCATAAATCATAGGGAAATTAGCACAGTGACTCAGGATGAGTCACATGTGAGTCTTGGGGGCCTATTGAGCACAACCCAACTTGGCCTAGTTTTTGGCAAAGACTCCACATTTTGTGGGGCGTAGTGTGCAATGGAGTGCACAAGTGTGAAGTGGACCATATAGAGAATAAATTGGAATATACAACACGTATAAGGGTGTTATGGAACCAGCTCACAAAAAGATAGAAAAGAGAGATCAATGCCTTAGAATTCAACCTCTTCGAGGGGGAAACCTCCTTTACATTACACAAATGAAAATTCTTGGATGATACAAATGAAAAGACCTCCTTTCTATATATAGGAGTTTAAGGGCTCATAACATAATCAGAGCTGGCATAACAATAATAATGTAAGGGCGCAATAATAACAATAGTGGGCTTCTATGGGGCACAATAGTAACAATATGGGCACTACATGGATACATCAATATAATAAGTAGGTTGTACTAATAACAATAAGGGGTTACACTAGTAGTATAGAGGCCTAACAAAGGGCGTCAGAGTGGGTTGAAGCCACTCATTTTTGTAAAATCATGTGATAATGTAAAGGATCAATGGTTTTAGTTGTTCTTTTAGGGAGTCCATGGTATTTGGACCATGGTATTATAACGATGTAATCCTTGATGTAATAGTATATATAAGGTCAAATAATAAGAAGAAAAGGATCGTTAAGATCTAGATTTGTGTTATGGTTAAACTTTTGTGATTTTTTGTTGGGGAATCGAAGGTGAGGCTCTGTAGCTGAGTGTGCAGACATCCTGCAGCTTAGTGTGCAGGTCAAGAATTGTTTGTTGTGCAAAGAATCATTATATTAGCAACAGTTCTTGTGGACATATCTCCACATTGGGGTGAATCACGGAAATTTGGTGTCTTCGTGTGTATTTTTTCTTATTATTTGTTGTAGGGTAGCAGTTTATTATAGTTGCACTTTATTTCAGTGCAGTGATGATTTATGGCTTTATATGGTATGTTAAGTGATTAAATGAGTGTGGCAAAGTGATTAATGAATGTTAAGGATAAAAGATATAAAAATACTACATTTTGTCATCCTTCAAGGCTACATAAACTTGTTTTTGCATCCTCCCATAGTCACTTCGATGAGACTGCAATTTGCTTGCAAGTTGTTGCTGAAATGGCCAGTGATTGAGGGTTTTGTTGGTGTGTAGTATAGATCGAACTTGGGTCAGCCCAAATCATAACCAACACATGTAGAAAGCAAGTCATACATGTAGTATTGGATAGAGTATCTAGAGTTGACAATATTCAACCGGAGTGTGGGTGTCTTGGTCAATTTGAAAGAACAACTTATTAAAGCAAAGGAGGGGAAGTTGAAGAACTTTGGCTATGGTGCGATCTTAGCCTATATTGCTCTACAGCGGGTACCACTACTACAGCTTCAATAGATTGTACTTGATTCTATCAGTCTGAGTACCCCATGGATGAGGAGGTGGAGAGACCATATGAGCTGACATGTAGGCCCATCAACTATAAACTTTTCACCAACCTTCTTTGGGTGATGATCTCAAGCTCGATTTGCCTGAGGGTGAGCAATGGGATACTTTAGGTAAGATACTTCGACCATTAAGTTTTCGAAATTTTTACAATTTTTTGTGTTTTTTGATGTTACCAAGACTAAACTCTTTCATGTTTTCCTACAGATATCAGACTTGTTCGACCAATAGGTCTTACATATCTCTATCACCCAGAGAGATAGCAACAGGAGGAGATAGTGAGACCAATACATTTCATTGTTGTTGGAAAATCAAATATATTATTAGGGTTTGATTTTCATTTCTTGATAATTACTTGTGAGTGTTTTGGCTTCTTTTACTTCTTCATTTTCTTACCTTCAATTAGGAAATTATACACATATGAAGATCACAAAACAAAAGACACAAGATATAGGCAAATGTCGAGGAAAAACCCCCCTCGTGGGGAAAACCAAGTCAAGATAATTCTTCCTTTCAACAGTATCCTTTGAGACTCTTTACTCTATACCAAGACCAAACTTTCCCTCCCCACCATGTCAGTCTCCCATATCTCCAACCCCTTCCAGCAACTTCGACTAGGCAGCGACTTTCGACAACATGCAGCTTACGAAAACAATGAAATCTTAGGATACTTTGATCTCCCAACCCATACCATGAAGAAAAGAGATAGAGACACCAAAAAGTATATTTTCTTCTTCTCTAGAGATTCCCCCAAACTCACACTTCTTTCATACTCTCGGCAATGGACTTCACACTTATTCAAATCTTCTTGAGATATCGAACTTCCTTGAGAGTGGGTGATCCAAATGACTTAGAATTCCTTCAATATATAGGCTTCTTGTGGGTAGAATGGGGGTCTTTGGGCCAACTTGATCTTCCTTAGGTAGACATGATGTGGAGGACACATAATTCATATTTGACTTGATACAAAACCTTTTTACATGATTCAAAAGCCCAAGAAGGTCTCTTCGAATATACAATGACTCTGTAAACTCAATATCAATCCTAGGAGTCCACAATGGGGACTTTGACTAATATAATGATGACCCAAGCATGAAACCCATGCTTTAATAAGTCACTATTACAATAATAAAAATTATTTCTTTAGTCTTTTGACAAGTACATTACATAATGTCTCAAGTACATTATTGAAGACCGAACGTAGTTACATTTTCTAACACTCCCTCTTAACTAGGGAGGAATTCATAATGTACACATACAATGGAAGATCTCAAACTATATGAAAACATGAAGAACATTTAGGCACCACAATGCCATGGACTAGATTCCTAACTAGGGAAATCTATCCAAGTGGGACTAAGGTGGACTCAGGCTTTCAGCCCCTCTAGGTACCATCACACTTACTTTCTAACCACCAACCCAAACATATAGGTGTGTATCCAAAACAGAGCTCAATAAACAACACCACCTTTTCAATTTTAGGATTCCAAACATCAACACATAGTGTCGGCCAGATGTCTCCCTAGGAAATTATTCACTCGCAAAGCCTCAAAAAATCTCTTTCATTTCCTTATCATCAATACAATCACCAATATCTATCAAACCCAGCATGTTCCTTAGATATTTGAACTTAATATTAAGAAGAGCCCTTGTTAGTATGTCTGCTACCTATTCATCTGCGGAACATACTCTAACTTCATGATCCCATCCTACACCAAGTTCGTAATAAAGTGGAACTTATTATTGATATGTTTCGTCCTCAAATGAAACATGGGATTGTCACAATTAATCACAGTAGGACCCAGAGACTTCTCGAACAAATTAGTCAGAAGCTTCCTTAACCAAACAACCTCTTTTTCTACTTCACATGTAGCCACATATTTTGTCTCAACATTAGTTAATGCAATGGAATCTTGCCTCTGACTCATCCATGAGATCATAGCACCTACCACACTAAAGAATCCTTCGGTAGTGCTTCTTCCATCAGTCTCACTGCCACCCCAATCAGAGTCTGTGAAGCCAATTAACTTGACTTCCTTACTGTCATACTTTAGGCAGTCATGTATAGTGCTACGAAGATACCTCAATATATGTTTGGAAGTTATCCATTTATCATAACGAGGCTCCAATTGAAACTAAATAAGAATTTTCACTAGAAAGCATATATCTAGCATAATATTTACTAGATATATTAGGGAACCCACCAATTTTCGATATGAGGTAGGGTTCACTACACTAGAGTTAGATCTCCTCGGCTTCTTGAGGTTGGTGATCATAGGAGTAATCATCGGCTTGGAGTCCATCATCCCAAATTTCTACAATAACTTGATGATGTGATTTCCTTGCCCAAATATATTTCCCAAGGTCCCTGCCATACTTCTAGACCTAGGTAGTAGTGCATCAGTCCTAGATCCTTCATCTCAAATTCAATTGCCAACATCTTCTTACATTCTTTAATTCTTCGTTCTTCATGAGTTTTGAATATATCATCCACATATAGTAGAATAATGACGGGCTCATTATTCATGACTTTGATGTATAGATTCAGATCACCAGTACTCTTCACAAACCCAATTTTGAGAAGATATGTATCCATTCTTTCATACCATGCCCTTGGTGCTTGCTTCAATCCATATAGGTCCTTCTTGATTCTTCAAACATGAGAGTCCCTATTATTCACTTCAAATCCCTCAGGTTGTTCGATGTACACTTCCTCATCAATGGTCCCATTTAGAAATGCGGTCTTAACATCCATTTGATGGATATTCCACCCCATTGTAGCAGCCATTGAAACCAATGATCTAATGGTAGTGTGCCTTGTTGTAGCTATAAAGGTTTCTTCATAGTCAATCCCTTACTTTTGATAGAATCCCCTTGCTACGAACCTTGCTTTGTACTTGTTTATACTTCCAACAACGACATGTTTGATATTATAAATCCATTTCAATGTGACAACCGATTTGTCACTAGGTCTAGGAACGATTTCCTAGACCCCATTCTTCATGATGGATTGATATTCTTCCTGCATAGCTTTCTTCCAAACCTCTTCATGCTCAGCTTCCTAGAATGTAGATGGTTTGGCTTCAATCAATTGTGTCATATATGTAGCATAACCATAATACCTTTTTAGTTACTTACTTTCCCTCGAGGACCCTTTCACATTTTCATGTCCTTCAGCATCTTCTAATGTAGCTCTCAACCAATTTGGCCTTTTCCTTGTGGTTGGGATAACCACCAATTGAATAGGCTCACTTGGTCCTTCTTCTTCAACATTAGAAGGGTTCTCATAATGAATTTCATCTTCTACAAATACGGGAACTTATTCATCATCATAATCAATAGGAATGTCCTTTGATTTCTTGTAAGATTGATTCTCATCGAATTTGACATATGTGCTTACTTCAATGTGTCTTCCATCCTTTATATAAATTCTATATACTTTTGAGGAAAGACTATAAACAATGAATATTCCACTTATGCTTGTCAAGTCCAACTTCTTTCACTTGTCTTTCAGAACATGGACATATGTTGGACTTCCAAATATGCAGAAATGATACACACTCTGCCTATTTCCTGTGAATACTTATTTAGGTGTAGTATTATCAAAACTCTTATGAAGACTTCTATTTTTAACATACAAGACAGTCATTGTTGCTTCACCCCATAATAACTTTGGTAGATCTTGATCAAGGAGCATAGTTTGAATGCCTTCTTGAATTAAACTATTCTTCCTTTCAGCCAATCAATTTTTTCGGTATAGTAGGGAACAATGAGCTCCCTCTTAATACCTTCATCCCTACAATATGAAATTAACTCTTTATAGGTGTATTCCCCACCATTGTCAGATCTTAGAGTCTTTATCTTATTTTTAGTTAGGCTTTCCACCTCATCCCTGAACTCTTTGAACTTATCAAATACTTCATATTTAGCTTTGAGTAGGTAGAGCGTTGTATTCCTTGAATTGTCATCAATGAATGTTACATAGTAGAGATGACCTCCAAGTGTTTTGTCAGACATGGGCCCGCATACATTGGAATGGATGAGATCTAATATTTTTTTAGATCTATATTAAATACGATGAAATGGATTTCTAGTATGCTTCCCCAAAGAACATCCCTTGCACACACCTTCATGATCTAACTTCATATCAAGAATACCATGAACCAATCAAATAAGAGTAGGGATGACCCTATAATGAAGATGACCATACCTTCAATGCCATAGTTCAATGGGACTTATTTCCATATGAACCAAAGCTTGAGGAGATGGATTTATAACCCAGTAAAGACTTCCTTCACGAACTCCAATAACCCTATATTTGTCAATACTAGAGTTCTTTCCCCAAACCAATACTTTTCCATCAACAAAAGCAATCATTTTCCCTTTATCTTCTAAAAAAGAAATAGAAAGTAAATTATTTTTTGAACCTGGAACATAGAGAAGTTTGTTGATATGCTGCTTCAATCCATTATCCAGCTTCAAAGATGTAGATCCCAAGCCTCTAACAACATAACTTTTGTTGTCACCCAATTCCATTGCATGAGAGGATGACTCCTTTGATAGTGTGTGAAGTTGCTTGCTTTCACCTATCATATGTCTCGATGCTCCACCCTTAATGATCCATGCATGGTCATCAGAAAGAGGACTTGTAAGAGCAACCAAGAATCCTTGACACTTGACTTTGTTGAATAAGTGGTAGATGATCTTCTTGATCCATCTTTCAGTAGTGTTGTAACCCAATCTTATGTAGTTCATCATAGAGGTAGAATCCATTCCAACAAAGTGATCTTCAACTTATCTTGACCTTAGCTCCAATTCCATGTTGGAAAATCAAAAATATTATTAGGGTTTGATTCTCCTTTCTTAATAATTACTTGTGAGTGTGTTGGCTTCTTTTGCTTCTTTATTATCTTATCTTTCATTAAGCAATTATACACATATTAAGATCACAAAACAAGAGAAACAAGATAAAGGCACATGTCAAGTAAAAAACCCCCTCGAGGGGAAAACCCAGTCAAGATAATTCTTCCTTTCAATAGTGTCCTTTGAGACTCTTTACCCTAGACCAAGACCTAAATTTCCCTCCCCACCATGTCAGCCTCCCAGATCTTCGACCCCTTCCAGCAACTTCGACTAGGTAGTAACTTATGGCAGCATGCAGCTTATGGCAACAATGAAATCTTAAGAGACTTCGATCTCCCAACCCATACCACGAAATAGAGAGAGACACACACCAAAAACTCTATTTTCTTCTTCTCTAGAGATTCCCCCAAACTCGTACTTCTTTTTTCCTCCCAGCAATAGACTTTGTACTTCTCCAGCTCTTCTTGAGATATCAAACTTCCTTGAGGGTGATTAATCCAAATGACTTTGACATCCTTCAATATATAGGCTTCTTGTGGGTCGAATGGGGGTATTTATGCTAACTTGATCTTTCTTAGGCCGACATGATGTGGAGGACACATAATTCATATTTGACTTGATACAGAACCTTTTTACATGACTCAAAATCCCAAGAAGGGTCTCTTCAGATATACAATGACTTTATAAACTTAATATTAATCCTAGGAGTCCACAATGGGGACTTTCACTAATATAATGATGACCCAAGCATGAACCCCATGCTTTAATAAGTCATTATTACAATAATAATAATAAAATCTTTATTCTTTTGACAAGTACATTCAACTGAACATAGTTGCACTTTCTAACAGTTGTGGTAGGACAGGATGTGTTACGGGATCCTGTTGTAGCAGAGATACTATTAGAGGTGGAGCGCCACATGGAAGGACTGACACATGGGATTGATGAGACCATCGTCAATCAGATTCCATTATGACTTCAGCAACACACAATTAGAGTGTCTAGTCGTATTGGTCGATTACTACGCAAGATAGCTCGTGCAGCGTTGTTTTATCATGAGCACCATTGATTTGTCTACTTAGATGTTTTGCATGTATTTTTTTGATGTTTTGTCTACTAAATAGATGTCTGCGAGTTGTAGTACTAAGATTTGTGAGTCAAGCCTGATGACTATACAATGGATACCATGCAAAATAGCATCAGACATTATCTCAACCAGTGTGCTATACTTAGCGATGTTGTTAGTCGAGCGACCAATGCAAATCCCTTGCATACTCACTAGCTCGACATTCGGAGCAAAGATAGCCCACACTATGGAGGATAGGTTCTGAGTACTACGGCCAGCACCATCGGCATAACCATTATACGGTTTGAGAGAGGTTGACATCTGCAATCCAAAATTAAACAGTATCAACAGAAACCATGGGAAACTCTAAAAAACACATTGCAAACACACTCAACACACCTATAGACAATATGTACACATTGTACCATGCATGGGATCAAGCATAGTATTTTTTGAGGTACGGCCCATTTCTAGGCTGCGCCAATAGAACTCCATCGATATTTACTAGCTCAAAAGCCCCATTTTCAAGGACTCATTTTGACAATGTATGGGCCCAGCCACATAGGTTGGAACTTTCCTCGACCTAACTTATTGGCCTCCTAGTCATATACGAGAACCGAATCTCCTTCCGAGGATATTCTAGGCTTGACACTTTGGTCATATTGCGATTTGATGTGTATTTTATGGGATCATTGACTAACATAGCATGGCCCCAGGTTTCATCAAAACAAGTCAAATGTAAAATATGTTCCTCCGCTACAGAAGTAGTAAGAAGAAGTTCGATAGCTAGTTTCAGTGATGGAATTCCACATTCGATTGGGGAGGATCGCTTCCAGACCATACACCAATTAAAAGGGTGTGAATCGAGTAGCAATCCTAACTAAGGTTCGGTATGCCCACAAGGCATCATAGAGAAGCAAGTGTCAGTCTAATTTATGGACCCCTATCACGCGTTGAAGCATAGTCTTAAGGACTTTGTTAATCGCCTCAACTTGTACATTAGCCTGAGGAAAATAGGGAGTCGAATTTTCATGTGAAAGTCCAAATTTGGCAGCTAATTCGGTCATCATATGATTCTGAAAGTGCTTCCCGTGATCTATTACTATTGCTTTTGGAACATCGAACCTAGCAATCACGTGGTTGAAGAAAAAGTATGCAGCTGTTTCACCAATATTATTGAATGTAGGCATCGCTTCGACCCACTTAGTAGAGTGTTCAACAACGACAATGATATATCCATGTCCCCCAAGTTGAGCGAGGGTTACATGTCATAAAATCAATGCCCCATTTAACAAAGGGACCAACGACGATAACGGGATGCAATGGAGCAGAGGGAGGCAGAATTTTCGATCATAGATCTAGCACGCATGACATTTCTGGACTGCAAGGATATAGTCGCAGAAAATGGTGGGCCAAAAGTGACAGGTGCATAAGATTTTTGTGTGGTAGTGTAACCAGATAAATGGCCACTGCATGCTGTCGAGTGGAATCCATTCAATAATTTCTCGATCTCCTCAAGAGTGAGGCACCTACGCAAAATCGTATCGATACCACGACGGTAAAGGGTGTCAACGATAATCACATAGTTTTGGGATTGGTATCGGATACGTCGCTGCTCTAAGCAAGAGTTATTAGGACAGAAAGTCTAGGTCTAGAGATATATGAGAAAATATCCATACCATGGGTCAAATGACAAGATCATGAACAATGACTCATTTTGGATGCGATCTTCACATGTAGATTCAGCATCAAGGGAAGAGAGATTGCACATTAGCTCGGCAAAACCTAGGAATTTCTTCGACTTGGATTTGATGAATTCTAAGTTGAACTCTTCGAGAATAATGATCCACTTAGAGTATTTTCCCCCTAACAATTGACATGACAATATGTATGTCATAGGGTTGCAACTTGAAATCACTGTAGTTTTGTGCAGCAAGATGTAATGGTGAAATCTCTGGACGCCTTGAACAACCGCCAAAGCTAACTTTTCCACATGAGTATATTTAATCTCAGTATCATTGAGGTTCCAACTCAGATAATAAATGGGATGTTCAATCCCCAAATTGTCTTCTTGGACCAACATCATAGTTATAGTATAGATGGCAGCAGCAAGGTATAAGAAATAATCGTGTTGATAATCGAGAGGATATAAAAGAGATGTTGGACTATTGGCATTGTCTGGATGGCTAGTGACCTAGCAAAGGCATCTGCGAGTGTGTTGGCATTGATGTCAACAGTCATGCTAGGAAGATGTGTTGGGCAGTTGGCATTGCCTAACTGTTGGTAGGAGAAATGCATAACTATTATCAAGAGTGTTGGCATTGATGTCAACCAGAATAGCTTGGAAGCTTGTCGCAGTAGATGTTGCCAGTGATGGCCCGGGATGAAATCCCATGGTAGCTACAGGCTTCATGCAAAGGATCATCATGGTGGTTGTGAGTTTAGATGACCGAAGAGTCAAGGCCTAAAATAGTGGTAGAGACTTTAGAGCCATCTTAGAGGTATAACATGATCTAAAAGCCTACATCATACCCTCTCCATTAGAAAGTGCTCTGGAAGAGATTTCCAACGATATGCAAAAGTCAATAAAAGGATTCCTGGTTCAAAAGTTATGGTTGTTGAAGTTCAGGGATTTTAAGCCTTAGGCAAGAAGGAATATCAACATATTAGAGATTGGAATGTTGGAGGTCAGCATATCGGTGCATTAGTGATCGAAGGTCAGCATATCAGTGCATTAGCGATCGGAGATCAGCATATTGTGTTGGGTGTGGAGCTTGATTATCTTCTATATTCAAAGGTTTCAGCCGAATGTATACCGCAAGAAGATTGTATACCCCTCCACGTGGGGGGGTGCAGGGGGGACTTGTTCCACCCACGCAGGTCTAGGGGGGGCTTATCGCCCCTGGCTGGGGGGTCTGGGTGCCAGTGGTCCCCCGATGGGGGTTCGGGGGAAGCACCCCCAAAGCTAAAAATAGATGTAAAATTGCCTTGTAAAAGTATAGTAATTTCTAGTCAATCTGGGCTGTTCATTAGGCGGATGATCTGATGATAGAAGTTGTGTTTAATTTAGGGTTTTTTGCCCTAGAAGGCAACCCCTCACTATATATTAGGGAATTGTGATGATGATGATGATGATGGTGGTTAACGTCCACTGAGACCAAATTGGTCTATCGGACCTATACTTTCTTAATTTCTAATTGTCTGGCTCCTTGTCTTTCTTGGCGAGATTGGTGATGTAGCTTTCTTTTTCTTCTCTACAGTCTTCCAACTTTCTTTATCTTGCATCTCCTTCATCTCTTCTGGTTCTTGGGACATTGGTGTCCTAGCT
>APFE031540427.1:0-26580 GCA_000404065.3 Pinus taeda | reverse complement strand
ATCCACGTGAATGGACACCTGCCACACAAAGAGAACAACACAAACACACAGGCGGAAATCAATATATGCAATTATACATCAGTCAGGAAGGATATTAATTCAACATCAAACCATTACAAGTACAACGAGGAATGGAACCATAATGATAGTCATCTATTTATTAATATTCAACAAAGGAGAATACAACCAGCGTCCTGACGTCAAGTCCTCCTTTGGCTGGGTGCTCAGCTACACAAGTCTTGCAAAAGCTTGAATGGGTGAGGGACAAGCTCTCTCTCTCTTTAGTGACAAAGTCTCCTTACTTAGGTAAAGCCTTATGGATACAAAGAAGGCTTCTTGCAACTCCAATCTTTTGATATCTTCCTTTCAGCACAAGTATTGCCACAAGAGTTAGAACTATAAGAACTAGAACTAGCTTGCTCAAGCCATGGAGACAAGCTTTTATAGAGAGAAAGGAAGAGATAAGGTCAATCCTCCACAATCATGGATTTGGCTTCATCACTTGGAAACTTCCATGGAATGGTGGCAAACTACTTTCCATCCAAGGAGATTCGAAGCCAAACCATCCTCACTCAACTTGGAATCAGTTTGGTGAATGAGTTGGACAGAACCTTCGGAGGTTTGAGTAGTTGAAATCTTTGCCCAAAATGGTTGGCGCGATTGCGACTCTGGGACAGAGCGCTCATGGCGCGCCCTTTCATTAGGATTTTCCCCATTGGTGCGGGCATAACACAGGGCACTAGCGCTAATGCAAAAAGGGTTGTTTTTAAGGGCAATAAGCAGGAGATGTCTTAAGGGCATATGAAGCTCATGTTTAGAGGTGAATAAGGAAAGTGGTTTCAAGTCTTGTCACTTCTCACAAGTCCCGGAATGGGTCCTCCAAGATGCGGGAGAGGAGTAACAGGGATGGTGACAAACGGTGACAAATAACTGTGTAACAAGCATTAAAGCGCACAACCAGTTTGTTTTATGGAAAATGCTTTTTCTTGAATAATGAGCCAGAAAATTCTGCGATGGAGCGATTTTGTGATTTGCTTTACAATATCGCATAATCGCAATATCGGAAAGTCTTTATGTTACCCTTATCGCAAGGTCACCTTAGCACTTTATCGCAATATCGCATGGTCGTAATATCGCATAATCGCAACATCGCATAATCATAATATATGCACGTTCTATGTTAAGAAATTTCTTGCGAGGCGCGATTTTGCGCTATCTCATATCGGCATTTTCTGCGGTTTTTTATTATAAGTGAGCTTCTAAGACCTGCGATGCGATATATGTTTATCCTTATGCAATTTCACATCGCATTCTCGTGATTTTAGTGTTTAGCTTGTAAGTAGGCATGCTGTTATCTTTTCTGTGATGCGATATCCTTTAAGGAGTGATTTTGTCTTCCCTCATCACAAAACTTAAGTTTTTTAGATTTTGCAAAGGTCTTTTCTTAAGTTTTATTGAAAAGGAAATACAATCACTAATTGATTTTTTTGAATTTTTAGCTAAGGGTCCCCACTTATTTAGTATTAGTCATAACACTAAATAAAAAGGGGGGTTGTTGGTGGCCAAAACAATTGGTGATTCACTTGGAAGAACCAGTTATCTCTGTCATTATTTTGAATTTTCTATACTTCCAAAACAGAAAATTTTCCAGAAAATTAAACTTTATTATAGAAAGATAAAGTACATCATGCTCTAACCTATCAATGATATTTTGTTTCAACTGTTTTCAACTTTGATTATTTTCTTCCTCAAGCTAGGCCTTGTATTTACATCGATCATTACTTGGTTTATAAAGATAAAACAAAGTCTTCTCTGTAAACCAGTTTTAAATATGCTCATTTTTCATAGGTAGAGCCTCTGCTTCCAGCAGGCGTTCATAGCCTCGACAGGGTTACTTGTTACCCAGTAATGATCCTGAATCCTACGTAAAGAAACCTACAATTCTTAAAGAAGAATCCATATCAACACTTATTGCATTTGATTTTCTTTTATTCTTAAAGAACAATGTCTTGGTTTGATGGCCAATTTATGACACAATAATTTACTTGATTTATAATTTACTGAACAAGCTGGCTCGTGATGAGACCCCTTGTCTTTTGATTGCAACAATCTTGAGTCATTGCCCTGTTGTGGTATGCAGTATTGGCAAAGTCAGCAAGTTATAATATTGGATTATGATAAGCCGGCTCGTGATGAGACCTCTCACTCTTTAAGATAAAGTGTATCCTTGGATTGTTCCTCTGAAAGTTGTGATTTCCTTAGTAGGGAGGAAGTCATTGTTTCCTTAAGATAGCTCTGGACGACAATAGTAGAGTTTTTGGAAAGAGCTGTTTTACGGAGAATCTTTATTTTGTTATTGATACCTTTCATTACACTGATATAAAACAATTTCTCACTAAGGTTGTTTTCATCAAATTTTATGAAGTTGAAATAGTATCATATCTAGGCTAGAGTCTTTTAACTATATCTTTCTATAATAAAGATAAATTTTCCAAAAGATTTTCTATTTATACAAGCGAAAGATCAAAATCTGAAAGAGAATTGGTGTCTTTTTCGTAAATTCCTAATTTAACCATTTACAACTGGTTTTATGAAAATAAAAATATAATCTATAAAATAGAAGAGTAATCTTCTAGGGAAAATATTTTTTAAGGATCTGACCATTAACAGGTAAAGAATCTCTTTTTCTTGCTAAACCCTGCAACATAAAAGTGGACGGACCTATGACTTCTATAATCTGAAAAGGACCAAGCCACATTCGTTGAAATTTAGTATGTTTTCTTTTTTCCTCATGAGCCTTGTCCCATTTTAAAACTAGATCTCCCACCTGAAAATATTTTCTTGTCATTATATTTGAATTAAAAGAGGATTTTACTAATGCTTGATGATGAGCGTGAGTTCTTTTGGCCTGCTCCCTTTGTTCTTCTAACTTGATTATTTCCATTTGCCTTAGTTGTAAGGAGGAAGTTGGTACTTCATCAATATATTGAACTAATTGCTAAATGAGTTGGGAGAACCACTTCTTTTCCATAAACTAAATTGAATGGAGAAGTGCCAATGGAGGCTTTTGCGTTATTCGATCTACCCATAAAGCGTATATTAAATACATGCCAATTTTTATGATTTTGGTCAACTGTTCGTTTGATAGTCCTAATTAGGTTTTTATTTGTAGATTCAGCTAACCCATTTCCCTGTGGGTAATAATTGGCAGAATATTTCAGTTTGAAACCTCTTTTAAGTGCAAATTCAGTCATTGCATTTCCAAAAATGTATGATGCATTGTCAAACATTAAAGCGGAAGGCAATCCAAACCTGGTGATTATAAATTGATCTATGAATTCAATGATATGTTCAGCATTAGTCGTATTGAGTGGAACTGCTTCTACTGATTTAGTAAAGTAATCTGTTGTTGTAAGGATGTATCTATGCTGCTTAGAAGAGTGATGAACAATCTCACCTATTATGTCCAATCCCCACTGATCAAAAGGTTGGTCAATGTTGATTGGCTGTAGTGGCAAGGACAGTTCTTCTGTCTCCCGGCAACGGTTTGGCATATTTAACATTTCCTCATGTAATTGTGCGAGTCTTTGAATAATGTGGGCCAGTAATATCCTTCTCATAAGATTTTATGTGCAGTAGCATCTCCAGCATAGTGTCCGCCTGCTGGCCCGTCATGGAGTTCCTGCAAAACTTTTTTAGCTTCAAATTCTTCAAGACATCTAAGTAGAACATAATCATAATTTATCCTAAAAAGAGTATCATTCAAGAGTTGATATTGTTTGGCTTTCAATATTAGAGCTCTTTTCTTAGTATGGTCGAGGTGTGAAGGGGCATACCCATTCTTCAGATAATAAATGATATCGGCATATAATGACTCATTATCATTTAGGCTTACCTCGTGCATTTGTATGTCTACAGATGGAATTTCAGATATCAGCGATGCTCTGGCCAACATTTTGCAAAAGCCTTGACCTTTTAACAATGCTTGCTGGTTTGATTTCTACATCATATTCCTGTAAGGCAATAACCCAATTGGCTCTTTTCCCACCCACCTCTTTTTGTACTAAAAGATTTCTTACTGCTGGAAATAGTACAATGATTTTTGTGCGGGTTTTGAGTAAAAAGGGCCTGAAATATTTGATTGCTTTGAAAACAGCATAAGCTTGTTTCTCCACATCTGAATAATTTAATTCAGCTCCCTATAAATTTGAACTGAAGAAAGCAATCAGGGCTTCTACCTTCTCTTGATTTGCCTGAGTAAGTATCACTGCATATGATCTGTCAGATGCAAATGTATATAAAACAAAAGGCTCTGAAAAATTGGGAGTCACTAAAGATGGAGCATTCACAATTGCTTGTTTGATTAGATTGAATGCCTCATATTCGTCTTGGCCCTACTTGAAGATTGAGTTCTTTTTAATCATCATTTTTAAGCGAGACACGATTCTTGAAAAATCTGGAACAAATCTCTTTACAAAGTTGATTTGACCAAGGAAAGATTGCATGGCTTTTTTGTTGTGAGGTAGGGAAATTTCGGAAATCTCTTTGATTCTGTCAGAGTCAATGTGAATTCTAGTTTTTGACACTATGAATCCCAGAAGTTTTCCTTCACTTAATGCAAAAAAGGACTTTTTAGGGTTGAGTGAAATTCCATACCTAAGACAATCTTGGAATATTTGTTTTAAATCTCTGAGATGGTTGCTTCATCTCTTGGAATAGACAGTTATATTATCCAAATAGATTACCACAAACTTATTAACTAAACCTCTGAATGCAATGTCCATGGTTCTTTGAAAAGTGGCACCAGCATTAATTAGACCAAAAGGCATTTTTTGATATGCGTAGGTACCCCATTTGGTTCTAAATGTGGTTTTTAATTGGTTGTCAGGATGTACCAACACTTGATTGTATCCTGAAAATCCATCTAAAAAGGACATCAACTCTGACCCACCGACTGCCTGCAAAATTTGTTCCATAGGAGGCAAAGGAAAATTATCCTTTTGGTAGGCTCTATTAAGGTTTCGAAAGTCAATACAGATTCTAATATCTCCGTTTTTCTTTCTAACAGGGACCATGTTGGAGACTCATTTGGAATGTCGAACGGGAAAGATTATTTTGACTTTCAATAACTTGTTGATTTCGGATTTAATCTGATTTTCTAAATTGGGATGGATTTTTCTCAACTTCTGTTGAACTGGTTTTTCATTATCAATCATTGGAATAGTATGTTGTATGATAGAAGTGTCATATGTTTTAAGTTCATCATAGTTCCAAGCAAAAACATTTCTGTATTGTCTCAAAAAGACGGATATATGCTAATTTTTCTTCCGGAGTTAGGCCAACGCATAGATTGACGTTTTGGGGTTTGGTATTAGTTCCTAGATTTACTCATTCGTAGTTCAAAGTTGAACTTTGGAGTTTTGAATTAGTAGATCTTTTAAACCGATCTTTCAAATCATAAAGGTCTTCTAGTTTGACTATTGACTTAGGTATAGCATTGTTAGTGCTATCTTGTTGCAATTGTCGGTCATGTTGGTCTTCGTCAATTATTTGATTGGTATAGGATCCTTCAGATGTGAGAAAACTCACGATGTCAGGATCGTCATTGAAAATTCTCCAATTTGTGATGTTATCAGGAATAGAAGGTCTAAAGATTAATTCTATTGAGAATCTATTTGGACTAAAATCTTCTGAAGGGATAAGTTTAGAAACTACGTTAGCTAAAAGGTTTGCACTTGCATTCTAGAGTCTGGGAATTGATGAAATATTAAATGCTATAAAGTGTTCAGTCAGATATTGAACTAGAGATTGATAATGTTTTAAATGACCTAATAAACAATGTATAGTATTACGTACCTGTCTGACTACAATTTCAGAGTCTCCGAAAACTTGAAGGTATTTGACGTCTAATCCGATTGCTTTGTACAACCCTTGGACTAAAGCTTCATATTCCGCTGTATTGTTGGTGCAATCAAATTCGAGTCTGCAAGTTAACATAGTTTTATCTCCTTCTGGACTAACTAGCACGCATCCTGCTCCTGCTCCTTCGTTAGATTTAGAACCATTAAAAAATAATTTCCAAAATGAAGATTTATTTATAGGACTATCTAAAAAATTGATACATTTAGAACTATTTGTTTGAGAAAAATTTTCGACTTGAGATAAAACAGAATGTTCTAAGTAAGGTGATGTGTGAGCATTAAAATTTCCTAGGAAAGAATCTACTGAGTAATTGCCAATAATGTTGTTGTTATATGCTACTAGTTCATTTTCCCCCTAGAGTTCTGTTACTATGTATTTCTGATGTCATTCTCGTTCAACTTCTATTTGATTTGGTTTACCATTGTAGGGCAGCCACATGTGTGACCAATCAGTTGCAAAATAACCATGAATATTTTCTGACCAATCTCTGCTAAGAATTAAGCCATAAAATTCTGGAATATCAACAACTAAAATGTCGATAACTTGACATACCTTTGGGTTGGATGACAGCCTTATGGTAACCTGATTCAATTCGCCAATTACCTCGACTTGTGATCGATCTAGCTGGACTATGCGCACAGTAGATTTTTGAGGTTGAACGTTCAATTTTGTACATATTGACTTCGATAAAATATTCGATGATGCTCCCGAATCTACTAGGCAATTATGCACATTTTTATTAAAAATTTCATAGGTAAGAAGAAACAGGGGAGTATGAGATCTCGATCTTCCTCCAATTGACGCGATGTCGTTTGGATCAACCTTGTTAATCGCATTAGTCAGAGGTCTTCCCATGTCATGGGAAGCTTGAGAAATTACAGCGGCAAGCAAAGGTGCAACTGGCACAGCATGTAATTCTTTCAAAATTATCTTTTGTTGGTGTTTTAATTTGCTTAGTTCGTAAAGAGTGATGTTGGCCCGAGTCTTCTTCATATCTTTTATAATATTGTACTCCATTTCATCCAAAATGATCAACATTTTAGATGGAGTAGAGGAATCTGTTTGTGCTGGGCTGGTTTGATTTGCTTTAGATGTTGTCTTCTTGGGTGCAACTTTATCCTTCGCTGTCGAGCTTGCGCTCTTTGGCTTAGGGGTAGTTTGGGGGTGATCAAGCTGATTTATGCTTCATGTACTAACTGGGAATGCTTCTTGATCCTCTTCTTATGGGAGGATGAAATCCCACATTCCTTGTAACTCTACAACTTCTTCTTCATCGGTCTGCCCTTCAGTAGCGATTTCCTCTTCTTCTTCTTCAGATTCAGTGTTTGTAATAGCGTTGGGGGGCTTTGAATCATTTGAGGGATTTCTTTTAAAATATCTGTATGGCTTCTTTGAAGAAGTTTCTGCCACTTGTTTCTTAATGTCGACCATCTCGTTAGACATGGTCTTCAAAACTTTTTGTAATCCTTCTAAATCAAAAGGATCTTTTGATTTATTTTTCTTGGGATCTTCTTTGAATGTTACCTTCTTAGACTTTCATTCTTTGATCGTGGTCTTCCTTTCAAGGGCTATAATCCATTTCTCTACAGCTATTGCTTCTTTCATGTTTTCAGCCAAATTTGTCTTATTAGCCCTATCCACGAAGGTTGCTATATTTGATGGTAAAGCCGTAATGTACCATTCAATTTGCACTTCTTCATTGGGCTTGGAAGCGGTAGGTATTTTTTTTAATAGTTTATTGAAACGAGAATTGAAGTCTTTGATAGGTTCTTTTGATTGGGCCCCGAGGTTTGACAGGTCACTAATCAACGTCGCAGTAGACCTATCATCACCAAACTTAATGAGGAATTTCTCCTCGAAGATGTCCCAACTAGTAATAGATCCAAATGGTAATGAAAAATACCATGATCTGGTTGTTTCTTGAAGGGTATAAGGAAAAAGTTGAACTATACCATCTTCGTTGGTAACCCCATTAAGATTTATGGATAGCATAAAGTTATTGATATGCTCTTTCGCTAGCATGCCTTCTTCAGGATTGAATTTAGGCAGCGATTTTTCAGGATGGGTTGGCAGCTGACTCAAGGGCGCAGGCATTAAGGCTACCCCTGGATTGTTCCATGGAGATTGAGCCATCGCTGATCTACTAACGGAGGGAAGGGGAGAAGATGATCCCTGAGGTTGAGAAGATGAGGATATAATAACTCTGAATGATTGAGAAGGGGATGTAGAAGTACCAGTAGGTTGGTGGAAAATGATCTGAAGTGGCGGAGTGGATGGTTGACTTCGCGGTGAGGAAGTTGAGATGGATGATGATGGTGAAAGAGTCTCGCTATCGGACCCTTTAGGTGATTTCCTTGCTCTCTTCCTAGTGGGTAGAGGTAATTCAGTTGGATGAACACCAAATTTTTTCGCTCTTTAATCTGGTTAAGAGATGAGCAGGGTTATATTGCGAAGTCACACTGCCTTGAGATTTATCAGATCTTTGAGGAGATATAGAAAATCACTGAAGTTTGTGAATCAGAGATTCAACTTTAGGAGGTTCAAAAATAGATTTTTCTGAAATGTTATGGTTTATAGCAGCGACTATTGATCCTACGAATTCTGGTTGTGGATTTAAAGCTTCTAAATGCAATGGATAAGTCGGGGGAGATGGTGAGGGCGATTTACTCTCAGATTGGTATTTAGATTTGGACTTACTTGCCATTCATAGTTCGAGGCCCTCCTTCTAGCGCCAAATATGTTGAAGCCCCGAAAATCAGGTCTACAACAAGGGGGATACCCACCTGATCTAGACCTTGGTTGGTAGCTCCTTTTCCATTTGGTATAGCGGTTTGACTAGGGATAATGGGACCAGTTTCCCAATTTGTGTGCATGTGTAAGATTGATTGATGTTCCTGGATTTAAAAGATTCTAATTGAGATGATCTACTTCTAGCTCTAATCTAATGACATGTAATTGTATTCTAAAAAAGCAACAACATCTAAATATGTACTAACCCGGGGTATTATTCTTCTGTTATGCGACCTAAACTGATTTCAAATAACAATTGGTAATAAAGATCATTCAACTGTTATAAGAAAAGAATTCAATATAGATGAACTACTTCGCATAAAAAGTTAAACGAAACAGTTGTGAAAAACATATCGCATAATAAGTTGTTCATATATCAAGCATAAATAAATAGCTATCACCATACAAAGTGCCAAATGATAACTCACGCATTGAAGCGTTAACATATAAACAACTAAGCTTAAATATCACTCTAACGCAGGAGATAGAAACAATTAAGAGATAGAAGTACCATTTATAATTAGTTCTACTCATGAGCTTCAAGCGATAGCGATTTATCTCTTCTCAATCCAACATCAACTAAGAGTACATAAGTGAAACATCAGTAGCAGATATCAGATGCAAAAATCAATAAATCATGTTCCATTCATTCACCAAAAACTCCTCGGAGGGTGCAAAAGTGCATGTTCTGAGGACAAGTTTTTGATCAATTTCTGGACCCTTCTCTAAATGCATGAGAAGGGTTTAAATACTACTAACTACGTCTAAAAATAACTTATTTACAAAATTAAGGATACGGTTTAAATGACCGTCCTTTTTCTAGGCAAAATAGAATAAAACTATTTCTAAAATTAAATCTAAAGCTAACTATTTCTGTATTTTCTCCTTATTGTTGCAAGCATTCAACATTTGCTTGAGAAGAGTCAGTTGGCTAACTTCAGCCTTTAAATGTGCTGCAAAAACGGAATCAGCAACAGCTGGCACTATCCTTTCGGTACTGGGCTTACAGGAGATTGAGCAATTAGAGGCGTTTCATTTCGAGAAGTATTACCCAGGATCGGAAACTGCCTTTGTTTCTTAATCCAAGCTTCCTTAGTGGGATTTTCGCCTCTTACGTGTTTTCTTGTAGCGGATGTAAAGTTGAAATTTTGTGAAAATAATGATTCCGAGAGCTTTTGACCTTGATCCCTAAACTGCCTATCTTTGATGTCAACGTCGTCTAGTACTCCTTTAACCATTTCTGTGCAGGGGAAAATTTTGGGCCTTGCCGCTCTCCGGTGCAGGAATTAACAAGCTAACTCTGCAACTGATGCTTCAGACGACCTTGATGAGCCTGTGGTATCCGTAAATCCCATTAATTTAGGATTCTCTTCCTCAAGTAGATTATATATGTCTTCCCAGGTGGGAATACTAGCGTCTCTATTGCATGCGGTGTCTTTGTGCAAGGGCGCCTTTTCTCTGTCTTCAGATATCAGAGCCTTGCCTTTCTTCGCCATTCTTGCATACTACTTTTTATAACCTTTTGTTCTTCTTTCCCGCAGTTTATAAGTGAGGTGAGAGTAATGATAAGAAATAATGACAGGAAAGCTCTAAATTCCAAATACCTGCAAAAGTATATCACCTTACGTGAACTGGCTCTTCAATAAACACAAAATCATATTTCCTTAACAACTGGAAACTACTTCATTAATTAGCATTAAAGCACATAACTGGTTCGTTTTATGGAAAAAGCTTTTTCTTGAATAATGAGCCAGAAAAGTCTGCAATGGAGCGATTTTGCGATTTGCTTTACAATATCGCAGATCGTTGTATTGCAATATCGCATAATCGCAATATCGCAAAGTCTTTATGTTACCCTTATCGCAAGGTCACATTAGCGCTTTATCGCAATATCGCATGGTTGTAATATCACATAATCGCAACATCGCAGAATCATAATATATGCACATTTTGTGTTAAGCAGTTTCTTGCAAGGCGCGATTTTGTGCTATCGCATATCGGCGTTTTCTGCGGTTTTTTATTATAAGTGAGCTTCTAAGACCTGTGATGCGATATATGTTTATCCTTATGCAATTTCGCATTGCATTCTTGTGATTTTAGAGTTTAGCTTGTAAGTAGGCATGCTGTTATCTTTTCTGCGATGCGATATCCTTTAAGGAGTGATTTTGTCTTCCCTCATCACAAACTTAAGTTTTTTAGATTTCGCAAAGGTCTTTTCTTAAGTTTTATTGAAAAGGAAATAAAATCACTAATTGATTTTTTTGAATTTTTAGCTAAGGGTCCCCACTTATTTAGTATTAGCCATAACACTAAATAAAAAGGGGGGTTGTTGGTGGCCACAACAACCTGTAACACAGAAAATCAAAACTTCTAAATCTCCTGTAAAGAGATAATTTTAAATCAACGATATCTCCCTCATCCGAACTCCGATTCGGCTGATTTTTGTTTTTTGAATTTGGGTATCTTTTCCCAAGGAATCCAGATCTATAATTTGTTTCTGAAAATTTTGCACAGAAATTTTCATATCTTCTCTGCAAACTCTCGACCAAAAAACAATCTTACTCTGATACCATGTAGAAAATCCTGTAGATTCACAAGCTAATGCAATTTTCTAAAGCAAGAGAAAATAATATACTTCTACTCTTTACATCGGATGCCCATAAAAATATAGCAAATAATAATCAATAGAGGAAGAGAATCAAAGGCACATAACACAATAAATATCTAGGGAAAGCCACAACTCAAAACCCCACTATCTATTTTGTATTAATCTGGAAAATCAAGATGAAATTGCAATGCTTGTTCTCTATAGAACAATCCCAACACGAAGCAAATTCAATCTCCAACTCATAACAAAACTCAAGGCCAAAGCTTAGCCTCTTCAAAAACTCTCAAAGTCTCTATTCCAATGTGTAATTCCTATGGAGGATAGCTTGTATTTAAAGAAAAATAAATCCTCTAAAAATTATGCAATACCTTAAGGATCATTTCCTGAATGCATGCACTATCCGTGCAACTCAGAAAAATCTGAAACAACTAGTACATTGTCCTTGCACTCTAGTCTCAACTGGGTCTTTCTCAGAATTGACATGCATGAGTTTCTGATGAGTAAATATTCAGTTAACTAGAGTAGTACTAGTGGAGTTCATTAGTTTCACCACTGACTGTTAACACACTTTTAGTTCTCTCAATCAGATTGAGAACTAATTTAACTGAACTGACTCATGAAACCGAGTCTTCTATTTTACAACTCACAATTGACTCATACTAGACTCATACTAGACTCTTACAAAGTAGGGAGAACATACACATGATGACAAAAATACTTCCAAATTGAATTTCCTAAATGAAGTAAGTTTAATAAACTTAATTTAACTATTTTAAGTTGCTATGAGAATAGAATTTGAATTGAATTTCCAATTTAATTCGAGGACAAATTAAATTTGACTCTCTTGTTGCCATTTCTCAACAGATTTTTGGGTCATCGGTATATTTCCATGTGACCAAATATGCACGAAAGAAGCTTGAGCCGATAATAGAGTTGGGGATATTTGTGGGGTACATTGATACACCTCACAACTATCGGGTGTACTTTCCTACTAGCAGGATGATAGTGGTTTGTAGGGATAATAGATTCGATGAGGAGAAGGCCATGCGAGTTTCCCTTGAGAAGAAGCTTTAGCTACATGAAGTTGATGATATTTTAGCTCCTAAGGTTGAGGAGCCTCAGATTGATGTGGAGCAGCCACATGCATAGGATCCAGGATTGGAGACATCCACTCAAGCAGAGTCTTCCAGAGATGGGAGAAGGTGCACCAGAGAGGATGACAGGTTATTGCATGATGTAGAGGAGAATGTGGGAGCGCCCACATCTTAGCACAGGTAGAGGAGGTCACCTAAGAGGTACACTAGATACATGGCTCTTATGAGTGGATGTGTTGAGATAGTCTATCTTCCTTTGAGGAAGTCACCTGAGAGGTACACTAGATACATGGCTCTTATGAGTGGATGTGTTGAGAAAAAGCAATCTTCCTTTGAGGAGGTAGTGCAGCAGTCGTTTTGGGTTGATGCCATGGTGGAGGAGTATGACTCCATAGTTCATACCAATGTTTTGGATGTGGTCCTGAGAACGGAGGAAAAGTCAGTGGTGAGCTCTTGATGGATTTACAAGGTAAAGCAAGCTGCAGATGGTAGTGTGGAGAAAAATAAGGTTGGGTTTGTGGCCCATGGCTTTTCACAAGTAGAGGGGATTGAATATGATGAAACATTTTCTCCTGTTGCAAGGTACTCATTGATTAGATCCATATTGGCACTATCAATGCAGGCAGGTTGGAAGATACATCAGATGGATGTAAAGATAAACTTCCTTAATGACATGATTGAGGGAGAGGTGTACATTGAGCATCCTGAAGGTTTTGAGACCTTTAACCATGAGTCACATGTGTGTCGACTTAAGAGAGTGTTGTATGGGCTGAAGCAAGAACACGATGATTGGTACACTAGGATCAATAGATACTTCACTGGGTTGGGCTTCACCAAAATTGAAATGAATGCGAAAATGTACCACATAGTGGTGGAAGGTAAATTGTTGATCATTGTGCCATATATTGACGAATTGATTTTGAAAGGTGATGATCAATTGCTCAAGTCTTGCAAGGAGGATATTGCAAGAGAGTTTGAGATGAAGGATATGGGGCTCATGCATTAATTTTTTGGCATGCAAGTATGGCAGGGTGATGGGGAACTATTTGTGTCTCAAGATAAGTATGCCAATGAGATACTCAGGAGGTTCCGCATGGAGAGCATAAAACCCATGGAAACTTCTCTTGCAAGTATATGGAGGAAGGAGGATGATACTTTAGGAGAAGTAGTGGAAGCTACTATTTAAGGATAGCTTGTGGGTTCACTCATGTATTTGGTGAACACACGACTAGATATGTGCTCTATAGTTTACCAAATTAGTTAAGCGATGGTTAGGCCTACCAAGTTGTATTAAAAGGCAACATAGCATGTGTTGAGATACCTTAGAGGCACTACTCAATATGGATTATGGTATAGATGGACAGTGGGAGTGAAGATTCAAGGCTTCATCGATGCAGATTGGGCAAGGAGTCCATCTGACACGAAGAGCACATCAGGAGGGATCTTAAATATTGGGTCAACATTAGTTTATTGATACAATAGGAAACAGAGATTAGTTACACTCTGTTTGACAGAGGCAGAGTACATGGCTGCAAGTCAGGCAACATGTGAGGCCCTCTGGATGAGGAATATTCTGTTTGGTTTGTTTGTTCAGCAGATGGATCCAATTGTGATTTACTGTGATAATAAGATTTGTATCAAACTCTCAGAAAATCTAGTTTTTCATGATCGGTCCAAGCATATTGATATCTAATATCATCATCTTCGAGATTGTGTATTGAGGCAGATTATGTTGTTGCAGTACATTCCCACAAAGGAGCAAGATGCTGACATTTTGACAAAGGCATTGTCAATATGTAAATTCGAGTTTCACAGAGATAGGATCGGGGTAGATGATAATCCCTTTCTTGTTGAGAGAGAGTGTTGAGAAATGGAAACAAGAAATTCCAATTTAATTTGTCCTTGAATTAAATTGTGAATTAAAATCAGATTATATCCTCATAGCAACTTGTAAATAGTTAATTAAGTTTAATTAACTTAATTATCTTAGGAATTTCAAGTTGGAAGTCTTTCTGTAGTCATGTATATGTTCTCCCTAAGTTTTAGGGGTCCAGATTGAGTTTATTTGAGTTGTAATTAGATAACTTAGTTTCACTGAATTATATACAGCTAAACTAGTTCTAACTGTTTGTGGAACTAGTAGAGGTCTAGTAGTGAGTTGGGGCACTGGTGCATCCTCAGTGCTACTCCAACTAACTGAAGATTCCCTCATGACAAACTCATGCATTTTAGTTAAGAGAAACACCTAGTTGAGACTTGAGTGCAAGGACAATGTACTGTCAGTTGTAGAATGATTTGAGTTGTACAGGTCATGCATGCAATCAGAGAAGGACCTAAGCTTGGATTATGCAGTTATGGAGGACGAATTTCCCAATTAAATATGGGTTGATCCTCTAGGAATTATTGAAGGAAATCGGGGCTTGGCAGGAAGCATAATTGGCTAAGTGTTGGCCAGAGTGGGCTTGTGGCGCAAAGAATTGATCATACTTGTGCAGGAATTGTTCTTATGAGAACAAGCTTTGTACTATCACTCAAATTTCTTATTAATGCAATAGATAGTCAGGGTTTTGAACAATGGCTTTCCCCAAAGAAACAATTGTGTTATGTGTCTTTGATTATCTTCCTCTTGTCGATTATTGTTTTCATCGATCTATTGGTTTCCATTGTTTAAAGAGTAGAGTAGATTCTTGTCTTGTGTTTTAGTACATTACATGAGTTGTGAATCTACAGGAAATCTACAAAAATTGTGTAAAATTTTTTTAACTCCATGTCCCATCTACAATGTGGCTTCTCTTAAAAAATATGATAAAAAATGTGCTAAAAACTATAATTTATATAAAAACTTGTTAATTTCTTCAAAGAGAGATTATAAAAATAGAATTAGCCAAAATGCAACTCTGAAAGATTTCACCGTTTTTAAATACATGCTTTTATTAAGTTATTCCGTGCCCAATGTGAAATTAAAAATAAAATCCATCACCATATGAAATGAATAATTACTATTGACTAAAAATGCAGTACAAATAGGAAGACACGTTCTCATCCAAATCATCTCAAAACTGCTTAAATATTTCATTTATTCCATCCAAAATTATTTTTAAAACAAAGTTGCTCCCTACCCATTATTTAAATGATGGTTGTTAAGAGAAATGCTTTTTACAAAAATTTCACAAGCACCCTGGGTGCAACACACAATATTGGTGTTATTAATGGGATTTGGGCAACATAGAAGTGGTTGGGGGAAAGTTCTGTTTGTTAGAGTCATGTGATCTGCAAATAAAAAGAAAATAATAATTAATTGAAATCTAAAAATTGAACACTAATTAAAATAAATAAAAAAGATTACAGAGATTGCCAACTTTAGCTTCACAACTTGTCATTTTCCAAATCTCTAGAGGTGTATATATAACACAACAGAAGAAAATTACACTAAAAAAAAATTGTAGAGAAAAAAACCATAGAAAAAGACAATAAAAAAAGTATAAGTCAAATTAAAAAATAATAAAACTAAAAAAACCTCTTTAAAATTTGTCATCTTAAATTGAAAATATGGAGAAAAAATTATAATTTGTGAAAATGGAAATAATAGAAAAAGTGAAAAAAAAACAAAATAAAAAGGTTAAATAAAAAACAAACAAAAAAAACAAAAAAATAGAACTAATAAAAAAATGAAATTGCACCCATAATAATACCTCAACGAGTTATCTTACAAATAAATAAATTTAAATAATAATAAAAATAACAAAAAATAAATTCCGAATGTTAAACTTTGGATAAGTGGTATAAGTGTTTGGTCAACGTAAGTGCTACTTAGTAGCTAGTACCACTTGGTTTAATTGTAAACTATGGATAAGTGGCATAATTTTGTGGTCAAACTAAGTGCTACTTAGTAGGTAGTACCACTTAGTTTAAATATAGTTGTCAGGCGGTATAAATGCAAGATTTACACCAAAATGTAATTTTTCAATCTGAGTAAGTAAACTTAGAGGCATAGCACAATATATGCCAGAATATGACCTTAGAGACATGTCAAATAAAAACCAAGCCTTTTCAAGAAATTCAAAAGAAGCATCATTCAGTGAAAAGGAACAAGACTCTTCAAAGCAAAGTCAACACACTATGAGAATCTACTTCTAGCTCCTCTTTTGGATTGAGTTGACTCTCGCAGTAAGTCTTCCTCAGTTGTCCAGGGGACAAAGGAATGTAGGCCCCATTCAAAATAAAGTGATTCAAGAAATAAGGAATGAAAAACCTCTTAAAAATTACTTCTATGTTGCAAAGATGAAAAGCATGAAATAAATCATAAGGCAACTTCTTTCCAATTAATCTGATGAAACCATTGTTATCTGGTTGTGTAAACATGCTTTTCCTGAGATAGTTGTGCATGTAATTTAGATCTGCTTTTTAATGTTTTAGCTTATAAGGTTGATTTAATAATTAATCGTGAAATTCAATTCTTTCTTCGAAAGTGTTCAGCAAGCACAAGCCTGTAAGTTACTATAGCGTTTATTCCATATTCATTATATCACAATTAAATCTTAAGTGAAACCTCAGATATTAATAATGCCCTTAGTTTAGAAACAAACATCAATCTTGCAGGGAGGAATAAAGGTCTTTCGCAAAAGGAAAGGAGTAAAAGACATCAAAACTGAACCAATGAAATCAACTTGCAGAACCAGAAATGCACTAGTACAAGCAGCATGATTGTACCATTCTTGCAGAAATGAAATCAAGCATTACAAAGGAAAGCTTATTAAAATCAAATACTTCTAAGCACTATGCAAAACAAAATGCAGCAAGGAAAATTAAGAGGTTTGGGGCAACGCACTGGCTGGTGGGCCCAACCACCCATCTCGTTTCCCTTGCAGCAATTTAAATCACAGTCTTAAAACATTATGAGGAATTTAAACAAGAACTCATAATTGAATGCCAAATAAATTCATATCAAAGTCCTGTTACAAAATCATAAAACAATGTTTCACTGGCTCCAGTGGTCCCCTCCAAGGATCATCCCATTGGTGCGGAGCCCCTCCTTCCCTGCACAATCAAAATTGGTCCTCCTTCTGCAGTAAAATACAATTTACAAAATATGATCTGCCATCCTGCACTAGTACACAATCTTCCCATTTATGAATACGATGCCTCCCATTTATTCGAATCAACCCATCTGAGTTTAGAATTATAAAGAGATTCGATGATCTATGGTTTGCAACAACCAATGCCAAGTCATGAAATATTTTCAAAAACAGTCATAATAAGAATACGCTATTAACAACCTTTGTGATTTATAGAAGGCAATTTTATGGAATTTTGTAAAAAATGATATTTTTAACAAACTATCTCCGAAGAACTCTTCGTATCTCCTTAACCATTATGAATTTCGGAAAAATATTTGGAGGAAACCTAATTTGTTATGTTTTCAACAATACTCTTTCTCATAATTTTCTGGTTCAGATCCATTGCCTCAAAAATCATGTCCGAAATTGATTGCTTGGATACTTGTGAAATCTGAGATCCTAAAATTCCGTAGAAAACTATTTTTTTTTATAAAACTTCCTCAAAGACCCTTATGTAAATTTTATACCATTATGAATTTTAGAAATCTATTTTAGGCTTAGTCAATTTGCTATACAGGGACCAAAACCCATTTTTCATAATTTCTCTATTCACCTTCACCTACACGGAAAACGAGGAGGAAATTGTCAGTCTGGAAGCTACTGCGAATTCGGGGCTAAAGCATTAATTATTCCCTAAACATAAATCCGTACAACCTGGGTGTATCTTAGCTTATGTGGAAGTGTTCAAACAACATTTTGAACAAAAACCTCTTTCATATTTGCCTAGAAATGTGTCAATGTATGAAAGCCCCAAATTGGTGTAGGCATGTTGGTGCAGGCACAACTAGTGCAAGAACTATTAGTACAGGAATGTTAGCACCTACCATAAAAGAGACTATTAATGACATTTTCACATTAAATACTCTTAAAATTATCAAAACAAGAAGAGTTCATGGATCAACAATTGTCAGTTCTAAATGCCTCTAAATAATAACTTCATAATGCATAGAATGAATAATAATGATTATAGACACTTAGTACAAGCGTAAAATTATTTAGTAAAATCATGAAAACCTAGAAAAAATGGAGGCTCAACACTCCCCTACGATGACCTTCTTGTATGTCTTCATGCAAGCCAAACCATAAGATTATAAAACCATGGAAGAAGGCAGGGGGAATGTTTAAAGATCATGCTATTCTTCCCGATAAAAATGTTAGCAAAAATATCAACAAGCAAATATTAAAGCACCTGGTATGTCATCATTTTTAAATCATTCATTAAGTCTGCAACATCATTATTACAGTGCCAACTAAAACTATGTTACACTCCTGATGAATATATCAAGTGCAGAAATGGTAAAATTGCAATGTAACATATCAGGTACAGGAAAGCAATGCTTTGTACCAAACAATATGGAAAAAGTGTATTTCACCTTTATGATATACATCACATACCTGCTATCCTATTTCAAATGAACTCCCTCCTTGTCATAGAGCTCTTATTTCTGCCTAGAGTCTTATTAACATTCATGATAAAAAAATAAAATGTTTGCTGAAAAGGTGCAATTTCAAGAAGAATACCACAAGATTCATGCACCTAGTATAACAATCTTGTACCTAGGTCACATAGTGCTTATTTATAGGCAGTCGTAATCAATACACATTACTGTCAATCAATCACGTGGTGAATATTACTAATCATTGCTGGCTAGTTCCTCTACCCTAGAGACTTATTAAAAATATCCCAGATAACGACTAAAATATTCTTAATAATGCTAGTGTTCTCATGAATAGCTTATCATGATCTTTACAAGAGTGGTCCACCATAGGGGGCTCTCCAATAGTACCTTCTAAGGAAAACTAAAAATATATATCTCAGATGACAACTTCATTAGAGAAGATAATCATGGTTACTTTTGAAAAATGAGGAGGTATTAGAGTGAATCATACTCAACAAGATTTGTCACAGATGTGTGTGTAACAACTAATGTGGATCAAAAGCAGCTTCAGTGGCTATGCTTTGAAAGTCAAAACCCCAATAGCATTGTTGTAACAACTTTATTCATGGAATTTCTTTATTCTTCTACCCTACTCTACACTAAGAAGAAAAAGACTCCCTTTTCAGTATAGGCGAACTTCCAGTGTAACCAAGTGCGCAACAAGAGGATAATCATATTCATGTTCAAATTTAGAAAGTATATGCAAGAAAATACTAGAACATGAGGTACCAACTGTATTAACTGACGTGATGCTACAAATCGTTGAATGATAAGGGAGGGATGAATAATGACGGCCATCTGAAACCAAGATTCTATGGGATACATATACTCTTGGTCATTTGATTCATGGAAAACATCTGGTGCATCGTGCAAATCATCCAATTTTCTTTGTTCATCCTCTAAAGTGCAAGTTGGATCAGGTTGGTGTTGTTCAATCTTCTCTTCTGATAGCTTCTCCTCATCAAGCATGATCCATAGCTTCTTGGTCTCCCTAAGAAGATCTTTTAGTTCTTCATGATTCTCTTCTTCCATAGGAGTAGATCGATTTCTAATTGATGCCAAGATGTGTTCTTTCTATGAAACAGAGACCCCAGCTTCTGCCAGAATTTGAGATAGTTCTTTGAATAGCATCTGTTACAGAGTAATTTGTCACCATTGGTCACCGTCCATGTTACCCTTGTTTTCATACATTGGAGGATACATTCCGGGACCTGTGAGTAGTGACATAGCCTAAAAACACTTGCATTATGTTCCCCTGAGTATGTACTTCATGTTCTCTGAAGACACCTTCTGCAAATTATCCCTAAAAAGTGCCCTTTTTCCATTGGCGCAGGTACACAGTGTCTTATCCGCGCCAATCACTGAGATCCTCAAAAAGGGGCACGCCCATTGGCGCTCTGTCCTAGAACAACACTCGCGCTAACTAAGTTTGGTAATGATTTTTGGCAAACGCGCACCTATATATTTTTTCCTTTCAAATCATGAAGTCTTTTGAGGGAAAAATCCATCTGATAGAGGTCGAGAGTCATCATCTATCCTTGACATCTATCCTCAGTAGCTTTTCGGAGATAATGTTGATCCACAATGGGCGTCCTGGTGCATTGAATCTTCCTCCCTTCTCCATTTATAAAAGTCTGTCCTCATGCATTAGACAAGCTAGTTTTTGAGAGTTTTGGAGTAATGCTAGTTGTGATTATGCTTGTCTGGAGTGATAGTAAGAGTCTTGAAGCATAGGGAGGTTATGCTGCCCGAATCCTGAGAGAGAGAAGGTCTATTGCAAGGCACACATAGCTACTCACCCAGCCAGAGAATAGGTTCAACGTCAGAACTTTGGTTGTATCTTTCTCTGCCTATTATTCATTAATAATAGACGACTATCATTATGGTTCCACTCATGTGTCTTTATTATGATGTTTGAGTTGTATCTTTTCTGACTGATACATAGTTGCATTTCCCAGATTTTATGCTTGTATTTGTCTTGTTCTTTGCATGTGCAGGTGTCTATTCATGGATATCGTGAGGATTGTAACCAGCTGAAGCGAAAGAACGGAAGTGACGACCCTTCTACGAATATAAGCGTTGGATTCGAGATAGGCTCTCATCTTGGCCTTTTCTTTACAATTAGGAACCTGCGTGTTAGCATTGTTTGATTGTTGCTAGACCTCAGTTAGGCTAGTGGGATCACCTTTGTCCGCAGAGGGGATTTACTTGTTCAACAATTTGGCGACTCCACTAGGGATTTAGCTTGTTGTTTGATTTGTAAACTTTAGACGAAGCCTGAAGTACGGCCAGATAGCCTTCGAAACACTATTGCTTTGCATTAGTGAAGTAGATCAAAGCCACTTCAGTCAATCTCTGGTTTGGTTTACGAACTAAATGATTTGGAGTTTGTCTTGCATGTTAGTTTTCTCTTGCTTGCCTGAGTTAATGAGCTTTCTGGGTCAGTTTTAAAATTGTTATTTGTTGTTTGATCCTTCTGAGCACTGTTGGCCCAACCCTGGTTTGTCTCTTTTATTTTTTAGGTCAGCAAACGCGGTTGGCGCGTTTTTTCCTTTGACAGTCACGCCAGTTGGCGCATGTTGCACAACAGGAACTCGCGCCAATTCCTGAATGGCGCAAGTTGCAGATTCACAGTCGCGCCAGCTCTGTGAATTTTGCCAGTCTGTTAGTTGAAAGCTCCTTAAACTCAGATTTTTGTTTTTCTATATCTTTTGCAGCTTCTGGAAGTATGTTAGACCTTTGTGTGATGGTTATTACTTTTATCCTTCAGTTGTTTGCTTATTTCTATTGGTTTTGTATCCTAGCCCTAGAACACCTAGTGGCTTTGCATGTCGAGCCTTCTGTGGGAAGTTGTGGTTTGGTAATCCAGTCAGCTTTTTGGTTGTTTTCCGCACTCATCTAGTGGTTGTGAAAGTTTGGTATTCTATGCTTCGAGTGATTCACTTCTAGCTTTTTTGGATTTTGCTTGACTTCATCTGAACTTAGATCACATGGTTCATTGAAAGTCTTTGTGTTTTTCCTTGCTTTGACAGGTCATCTTGATGTTTCAGAATTGGTTCTATTTCCATTGAGTGAATTATGTTTGTTTACACTTGTGAATACCTTTTGAAGTTTGTTGAGTGCATTATGCTATCTTAAAAGAAAGAAAAACAGAAGATCTTTTTGCATTATATTAATTAGCATTTATTGTTATTTGTTGCTTTTAAAAAGAAAAAGAAAAAAAAAACTTTCATTTCTGTTATTAGCTGCATTAGGATCTTTGTTGATCATTTTGTTTGTGTAAAGATCTCAACTCTCCTGTAGATAGAGTTCATTGAATGAAATGATATAATTTTGGCATATAGTTTGCATTTAGGAAGTTTCGAGAGATCACATACGGTAGGACCAAAAACCGAAACATAATTGAAGATAAACTGTAAAATAAACTGAATGAACCTAACAACGCATTGGAACATAACACAAATATTCTAGAGGTCTAGGTTAGAGACGTGTTCCGGCGTCTTCAAACCTGGTAGCTTACTGTCGAGTGGTTGGGTGATTCCTCCACGGTGAAACGATAGGTGCCAATACGGATTGTGCTCCCACGTACCGTCGCGTATATATTGGGAGACCCCTATAGGCTTACAACCTTTTATCCATAAGAAGCCGAGTCTGCCGCCTTACAAGCTGTAATGCATTGAACACAGCATTCGGGAAGATTGACTGCAGTACGGGAAGTCCTTGGTTTTCATCTGATTGCCAAGGTGTATAAGCAGTTTTACGGATTGTTTGGTAAACCTCTTGCCTAGTTCTTTAGAGTAGTCACTTTTGATCCTTTTCGGACTCCCTAAAAGAAAAGGTGTAAGTGAGTGTCTTGTCACTTCGTGCTCATTAAACATTCGAAGGAGACTAGAGTCATCTTTTCGTCCTTTTCTCGACTCTTAAAAAATGAAAAGGTCAAGTTCAGTGTCTTAAAATCTATTTGACCACAATAACATATAACCCGGTTAAATTTTGTTTGCGCTAGTCTGAGTAGGGTCTGGTTTCGTTAGATTCCCTAGGATTTTGTGAAGTCCCATCCTGGCGGAATTACCAATCTCGTCTCCTGAGATACCGGTTGTGAGTAGAACTCTTCCTATTGTTCCAAGTATACAACCGCTTAACTCTCGTGCTCCAGGCGACGAGAATTACCAATTTTATTCGAACCCTATTTGGGAACCTTCTCAAAACGGTATCCCTTTTTAGGAATACACTTATCCTCAACAACCATTTCCTTCTGATATGGAAAACCCATCCCCTACTACGACTGACGAATCCGGTGTGCCAGGGGACGAGATTCCCACCACAATGGAATCTACACCTGTTAGTAGAACTCCTGCTACTGGGGGACTACCTCTTGGCTATAGAGCATTGCGTAATTTTCTGTCATCTCCCTTTTCGACTTCTATTTGGTCACCACCCAATTTCTCCAATACGGAGCCTTTGACTCCACAACATCGCGGTACAGCTGTTACCTCAGTCACAACCCCTCCAACAGTATCTGTGGCTTCTTCGACCCCTATTTTTAGTCGACCTTCGACCTCTTTATTCGTAGGTTTTGATCCTACATCGAATGTCCCACTTGAAGGGCAATACGATTAGCATCTACCACCTCCTGGGACTTGGACAGGTCAACCGACTATAGAGGTTTCAGTTCCGCTGTCAATAGATTGGGGTTCCACCTATTATCATGGTGGTCAAGCGTCGTATGCGCAACCCGAACAACCACCTCAGCAAAACCTACAAGGATAATCCTTCCAAGGAAACCCTTTTGCCTCTAGTGGTCCTTTTTTCACCTCTCATACGCAAGCTCAACCTGGTATCCAGCAAGGCTCTCATACTGGACACACCGGTCAATCATTTGTTAACCCAAATCAACCCAACGTCCAGTATACCCAAGTTTCTAGACAAGCTGCCCAACCACTTGGTCAGTCAACTGTCCAGTATACTCAATCTTCCGGGCAAGCCGGTCAGCCTCAAACACAGTTGGGCCAATCACCTGCCCAGCCCACTCAGCCATCTGGTATGTTAGGACAACCTTCTGCCACACAACAGCAACCTCAGTATCCGCAGGTAGGTCAACCTCAGTATCAGCAGGTAGGCCAACCTCAGTATCAGCAAGGTCATCCTTCTACTCAGATAGCCCAACCTACTGGACAGTCTATTGGCGCTACTCAACCCGGCCCTTGGCCCCAAGTGGGACCCCAAAATCCATTTGGTCCTCAAATGCTGGCTGGAGTTCAATCCCAAACATTTTATCAAACTCAGCCTAGGTTTCAAGCTCAATTTGGGGTCCCACCACAATACGGTTATCAACAACCTCAAGGGCAACCTTTGTTTGCCCCTTACCAGAATTATCAACAACCATATGGTGATTCTGCAGCATCGCTTGGTAATCCATACGCTAGGGGGCAAAACACAAATCCCTACAGCCAACACACCATGGGGCCAAATCCGTCAGGGCAAAGCCCATGGGGGCAACCACCACCTGGTTGGAACCTGGGTGCTCCATCCTACCAGCAGCCCCAAATGTCTTTCAATCCTCAGTTACCGTTCTTAGCGACTTTAGAATTACCGGATGTGTCCAAACTGACTAATGATCCTATTCTTCATAATCCTTATTGGCCTCCGGTTCCGACCAAAATTCTTGGTGACTGTCCAAAATTCGATGGTAAATCTGATGAAGATCCACAAGCTCATGTCATGACCTATCATCTCTGGTGTTCATCCAATTCATGGCTTGATGATTCAATTCAACTTCGCCTTTTTCAAAGGACTCTCACTGGCTCTGCTGCTAAGTGGTATATTGAGCTCAATCGCGGATCCTTTCAGGATTTCAACTCGTTGGCTATGGCATTCCTCACTCATTTTCAGTTGCCCATTCGTTATGAAACAGGCACACACCTCCTCACATCCTTAAGACAGACAACATCTACGCATATCTTTGATCACATCCATGAATGGAGACGGCGTAGACGTATGATTAAATTTTGGATTCCCGACCAGCTTCTTACGGATTGGTTCAAGACTTCGTTCGTTCCTCCAATAGCTCGGGACATTGCTATGGGAGCGTGTGTTACTGAAGAGAAAGCTATCGCACGTGCTCAATACCTCGACTTGGTTTATTCTTAGTCAGGTACATTGTATTATTATTTGTCTGATGCCCCTAGACCAGGAACATCCAAAGCCCCGCCAACACCTACTTTTGACGGTATTATTGGGTCTGTTAGTTCATCCTCTAAGAAAAATTCTGCGAATCCTGGGAAGCAGAAGTCAAATGCTCCAATTGAAACCGCTTCTCAGGTAATACCTACTTCTAAAACTACTTCTGAGGTTAATTCCGTTCAGTCCACCACGACATACAAAGCCTCGAAAGCAAAAAAGAAAGGGAAAGTGAAAAATAAGCCAGAACAACCTAAACAGGAACCCCCTAAACCTCAATCTGAGGAGAGTGCCAAATGCAAACCCAAGTATCCTTGTCTTATTTGTGATGAGGATCACTATACCAAAGACTGCCCTCGGCGGTCTGAAGTTAGTATCGGTTTGTTGAAGGCGCTCTCTGGGGTCACTGCAGTGCTTAAAAGAACCTTTCCCTCACAGCAAACTCAAATGGTCGCTGACACCCTCATCAACTCCCCTCTTCTTCGTTTTCCCAAGTGGTTCATGGCGGGAACAATACCTTTCAATAGATCAGTAACTCCGAACAAAGGATTAAATCCATCTGCCGGGAAAGAGCTGAGGTTCCCCCCAGTGCTCCTCCGTTCAGTTCAAGCCCTCTCCATATCGAAGAGACCTAGTACTTGAAACGCCTCTTCGACCCCCTCCAAAAGGAGTACTCCGGAAATCTTCTTACAACCCAAATGCCCGTGCTGCTCAGCACTACAATATCGTTGAGGATTTAGCCCAGACTCCATCGACTATGTCCACTTTAGAAGTTCTCCAGAGTTGCCCTTCTCAGAGGAAGTCCTTTCTATCCGCTATCGGCGGCATAGACCCGGCTGACTCAAATTTAATTACGTTTGACTTAGAACGCCATACACAGAGACTGGCTCCCCAAATTGCATTCCTTATACAGGTCATTATTGATAAGAAAACTATCCATCGTACAGTCATTGATGAAGGTGCTTCAACTTGCATCATGTTTATTGCCTGTTGGAAAGCTATTGGATCTCCGACGTTGAGTCAGTCTCCCACCACCCTGGAAGCTTTTGATGGAAGAGCATCCCATCCTTATGGTATACTCCCACGTTTACCCATCTCTTTGGAAGGGAAAACGGTCGAGATGGAAGTTGAAGTCGTTGATACTACTCTAACCTACAACCTCCTTCTCGGACGCAGCTGGATATATGCAATGCAAGCTGTCGCTTCATCTTTCTTTCGTACAATTCGTTTCCCTCACCAAGGGAAGATTATTACTGTCGACCAGCTGTCATTTTTCGCTTCCTCTTCGGAAGGAACTATCCCTTTTGTGGAGCATACCTCCAAATCAACTGAGAGTCTGGGTCACGGGCTTTCCAAAGACCCCGCCCTCATGGGTGTTTTTCCAGCCCCGCCTCCGAATGTCGCTTCCGTCAATATGATTTCTACTTGTT
>APFE031540421.1:22407-65169 GCA_000404065.3 Pinus taeda | reverse complement strand
GCACTAGAAGAGATCATCATAGAGTTTGGGCATGATCCCAATGATGTTAAGGCCATACAGGAGGTCCTTAAACTTAGGGATGCAGATGTAGCTGCAATCAAGAAGAAAATGAAGATCCCACCAACTCTACATCCCCAAACAGATGAAGTTGCCCAAGAGAGACGAGAAAAGGATGTCACTGCACTGCTAATGACCTTATATAAGGAACTGATTGACACCCAACAAAAGCTGCAGGATACAGAGACTACACTAGAAGCAGCTCTACAGAGGAGAGAACAAGGGCAGCCTTCCAAACCACCGACAGAGACAATAGACCTCGAGGAGACCCCTAAAGAGGACATCCCTCCAAAGCAAAAGGCATTAGAAACAACGCTAGCTACAACAGAGCCAGCCACCACAGCACCACCAACAGAGCAGGCTGAGAGCCTGGATATGCAAAAACTAAGGCAAGAACTCCAGGTGCTAGAGGCTCAAATGACAGAGCTTAATCAAGCCAAGGACAACTTAGCCAAGATAAATGAGAAATATGATAAGTCTAAGCAAAATGTGGCTGAGAGGGAGAGGGAAGTAAAAGCCCTAAAAAAGACAATTGCAGAGCTGGAAAAGCAGCTCAATTTTGAGAAAGTGACAGCAGAAATCAAGCAAGTGATTTGGACTGCCATTGGACAATCAATCACTAATCAGTGGGAGTACATTGAGGCTATATATGAACAAATAGGACTCCTTGGTAGGGCAAGGAAAGAGTTACATAGAGCAAGAAACGCCCTTGGCAGCATGGCAGACCTTGCCCCCAGGATGATTGAGGTCCTAAATTACAGGACTGGTTCTCAGCTGATAAAAATGGGAATTGCTAATAGAACTGAAACCATTTCCCTAATCAAAAAAACCACAACAATGAACCTAATTCAGACACTGGACAGGAAAATCCATGATATACAGGCAGATATAAATAAGTTCCAAAATAGGTTCACAGCCCTGCAGGACAAAGGGCTTCCCAACTTGGAAGAATCAGGGAAGCTTCTCTCTCATGAGAAATACATCAAAAGAGTAAGAACTTTTGCAGCAATTCAAATTGTTGAGTCTCCTGGGTCATCTTCAGCAGGCCCATTAACAGGACAGGCTCTTTTTGAAAAATTAGATAATTTATTTTTTATTAAAAATGAAGTAACACATCTATTTGATGAGCCTCCTCATTTCTATAAGTACACAGAAGCTGATGAGACCTTAGGGTCAATTTTGAGGCATCAGCTTCCCCCTCAAGACACATGGCAGGACTTAATAAAGCCACTTTTGAACCAAAGCTGAGGAATTAAATCTTTTTCAGCAATACAGTCCATATTGCATCTACAGGAGGATAAAGCCATGACAGCAAGCATAAAGACGCTGAGCCAACTCAGCACAGGTACTCGGCATCAACAGCAACATCAGCAGGTACAGGTGGCAGGGCCAAGAAGATACAAAAGATCAAAGTGACAGAGCACTTCATTTCATATTTATGATAAAGCCGCACAGCCGACTCCGCAGTGCCCAAAGGTCAAAAATCTGTCCTAACAGCAGTTAAGGGCTTTTAAGAGGCATTTATGTTTGTAATAACTTCTCATCTACTCTCCTGTACAAATGTAAGAGATATTTTCCTCTCAGATGACTCCTTTCCTGAGATATTTTTGTATGTAACCTCTATATATTCCCCCTTGCGTTTGTTTAGAGGGGTTGGACTCCGGATGTAAAAAATCTCTCGATATCTTCTCTGTTATTCTGATATTGTAAACTCTCAGACAGTTAATACAAAAGACAGTGGGATTTCTTCAAAGATGTTGTGTCTCTTGATCTCCTGATGGTGTGTGGCTCAAAGTTGCAGGATTCCTGTGTATTTCATGGCTCAATAAGTTTTTCCTCATGGCTCTTTATTTCACCTGTAATCATTGTTATTTCATATGTTTCCCATGTTTTTCTGTACACTTGAAAATCTAGATAGTAAGGAGAAAGAATAGTCTCAGGATTTGGTCATTGGCTACCCTGAACTCAATCTAAACTATCTTATATGTTTTCCTCTGATAAAGTATTTAAAGAGTAATTCTTCACTGCTACCTTTAATACTTCATCATCACAGTGCATCGTTGTTTTAGGAATTCAAGTGATTGCTCCTAGATAACAAGCCTCTTCCACAATATACAGTTTAAGTAAAGAAATCTTAATTGCTCTTTGCTGATTATTTTCACCTCACTCTCATTATTTACAGTTTGTTTCATTGAATGCACATAGGCCCTATAGCTTTTCCCCTCACCAAAATCAAGACCTCAAGAGAAAACTGTCCCAGACCCCATTGCCAAATGGATTAACTCTACCTGCTGATATACTTTAAAGAAATCAGAAGCATCCTCCCAACCAAACACAAAAACAACCAAAATATTCACTCCATAACTAGCCTAAAACCTTCACTGAAAGCAGTGACACAACCTTATAGAGAGAGCCCTCTCTGACTGCAGCTAGGCTAGAAGCTGTAGCCCAAAGATTGGTTAGTGGTTACCCCGGCCGTATTCTCTTAGGAGTCAAAGAGAACAACCTGGGTGTTAACACAAGGAAAATTAAAAAAATTTCAAACGCTAAAACCAGAATCACCACTGTAAATTTCAGGCTTACAATAGTAAACCAGGAAAAGAAGAAAAAACTAAAGGGAAATGGTGATACTAGGAAAGGCACAAAAAACCATAAAATAACAATCAATTAAACAAAAGGATTGGCTCCCTAGTGGAGTTGCCAATTTGTGGTGCAGGTAAATTCTTAGTGTGGACACAAATAGTTCCTCTAGCCCAAGAGAGCGGGTCTAGCCACAAACAAACAATCTATGGAAAACTTCCTTATGCTAGAATCAAATAAGAGGTCCTATCTCTTAGAACACTATTCCACTTGGTGATGATCCTGCTTCCTTACTCTAGATACTTTTGATTTCCTTCCTTTGAATAAATAAAACAAGCAAACAAACAAACAACAACAAACGTGATAGCATACAATATTGTATTCAACCTACTTAATAGGTAAAAGAACATTTATCCATCAAATGTAAGATAACACATCAATGTAGGAAATCAATCAATAGTTGTATTCATATAAGTTCAGAAAGAGATTACAACCAATGCCTTGACATTGTTGGTCTCCTTCGATGTATCCAGGTTCCCACACCTCTGCTAGTATCCCATGGATAGCCCCAACAATGGAAGTTTCAAGGCCTCTTCCCTTTAGTCTCAAAGAAAACCAAACACATTATTCTCCCTCAAACATAGAATAGAAAGCTACAAGCTATAGATATCCTACTGATTATTCAATATCCAAAAATACCAATATTGAAAACTAGTGAAGCTTGTAAAAGGAGGGGTTTATATAGTTTGGAGAGAGGGGAGATGGTTCCTCTTATCATGTGAGAAGGGTTTATCTCTTAGATTGGTTCCATCCTAATAGGGGAAAGGGGCCCAAACTGACTTCCACGACTCCATCCAGCCCAACCATTTACCAGACTTCCCTTACAAAGCTTCTAGACCTGGAAGCTTCGACTCCATATTTAAAAAATTTGCAAAAAGAGGATCGATGTGACTAAGAAAGGTCTCAGTAGCATCGTACGACACTAGTATTAGTTTTAATCTCTGCAAATTAGCATGACGAGGAAACTGGTCAGTAGCATCATTTTGTTAAACTAGGGTAAAAGGAATATTATTGGGAAATGATGCAAAAGGGAAATGTTCTACTCATGAAGAGGGACATGATGGGAGTTTCTTCATGATGGGAAAGCATGTAGGGTTCACTGTAGAGGTCCCCTAAGATTGTGGAATAGGGATTATAGGGGGAGTGACAAAATTCTATGTAACATTCATATGATGACAAACTCAAACAAGAAAGTCTCTGGATCTTCTGAGGTCAAGCCATGGAAATCAGGAAGGGCAGAGGGGCTTATATTCTTAATCTTAGTATCCCCATTGGTTTCCCTGATGGGGAAGCCACCCTCAACTCTTTCTCTATTTCCTCTATCAATTCTATTTTCAAAAATTGGATCAGTAGGAATGGGTTATTCTTCTTCTTCTTTTGATATACACTCTTCAAATATCTTTGGTTATTAACCTAAGGGCTCCTCCAATTCAGAGCCACTAAAGAAGACGGAAGGCTGGCTGTTTGAAGTGGTGGGGTTATTTGGAAAAAAATTCCCTAACTTATCCCTATTCCTACGAGGCATGAAAGAAGTGTTTATGTTTTTGTTTAGTACTTTTTCTTCAAACTTTGAAAATAATTTCAGAATTGAAATTGCAAACTGAATGAAAACTAACTACTTGAATGAAATCTTACTTGCAAAAGGGAAAGGAAAGCAAAGAATGAAGAATGGAAAAGAAAGCAAACTAAATTACTCTTCCAGAAATGAAGCCAATAATAGAATGTCATAAATAATAAATGGAAGAAAGAAAGTAGTAATCACATATTCCTCAGACACCTCCCCGACAATGATGCCAAAAAGTAATGAGCACCAGTATTGTAGAAAGAATGTTGCAACTCTTGGGGCTACAAAATTTACTTTATCAACCTGGGATTCATACAAAATTGGAGGTCACAGTGATGTATACAGAAGTAAAAGTGATGGGTATACTCTTTGTAGATCAACTAGCGATAGACCACTAGGGATTTTCAAGCCAGGCTTCTAGAGATTTAGAAGAATCTTGATTTCTAATGAGGGAAAGAGATATCTATTCTAAGAGAAATCTACTCTAACTAACTGCTGAGAGGATATGCTTCAAAATAATGCTATGTTAACATGCATGCAATCCTACTATCCTAAGGATGTAAATTCAAAACATCAAACATTCTACTACTGTGCATGTAAATGACTAAAATAAATTTGTTTTTCTTTTTGTCTTTTTTATGGAAAAGTGTAAAAGTTAATCTATTTTGGTGATGTAGTAGGTGGCTTAGGGATGTTGGTGAATGGTAAGAAGGTTTAGGAGACCAATAGGTGACCTTTTCTATCTTCCTAGAGGCTTCTCCCTCAATTCATCATTAAAACCAGTCACTACAAGAAAGCCTACAGGATGTCCTAAAAACCTACAGGATTCCATCTATTTCTACAGGAAGCAATCGAGAGAAAAAGGACGGGTGTTGAAGGTAATGGAAGGCTTATGGAAGGTGAATGGTGGATGGAATGAGGAAATGAAATACCTAGGATCACTAAAGAAATCAAAACCAAGGTTGGGAGATGGTTGGATTTGCTCAAAAAGTTTGGAGAAGTTTCCTTGCAAAATGATGAAATTGGCAAGGGTTTTAGTGCAAGCAATGAATGATCATGGATGGATGAAGTTGGAAGGAGGTTTTTTACTATCATATCTCTTTGTACTTGTGAAAAACCTAGAATACATCAAACATTGATATTTATCCAAAAATCATATAAGCAAGAAGAATTTCAATAATCTAGGAAAACAGAGTTTAATGAGCTAAGTTCCTATTTCATGCATGAGGAAAACTTGCAGAATGAGATGGAACCATTGATGAGATATAATGTAGGACTGAATATGGAAGAAATGATAACTAAATCCTACTCTTGCAAATTGGTCAAATGTTGGCCTAAGTACAAAAAACCCTAAATTCCATGATAAACTAGAATTTTTTCTTTTTGGCGTTGCATAGGATTTCTTTCCTAAAATCATGATCCCTAAAAGAAGAAGTGAGGCCAAAACACCTATTGATAGCTTTTTTATTTTCCTTTATCTCTTTTAAGCTCCTACTAAAGTACAACATAAATGGAAGAAAACTAATAAGCAAACTAATCAAAACTAGAATACCTACAATGAAATACGTCTAAAGACAATTCAACCATGAATCCATGAAATCAATCTAAGTATACACATGCAAGAAGAGAAGACTTTTTTGATAGGGTTGGGCCCTAACCCAAGATATTTAACCCTATGAGTTAAATTAGTGCTGGATCAAGTAAATTCCCATTCTCATTATCGAAACAAAAAATTACATAGCAATGTCTTCCACAAGTCTTCAACTCGAAAATGACAAGTGTTTTTAGAACAAAATTTGAATCCTAATGAGGCTCTAGGCCTCTTTATTTACACAACTAAAGTCTGCAATGACTTCCTTCAATCTAGGGAGGCTCAACTCCCAAACTTAAGATCAACTAACTCTTTAACTCTCTCTTGCTCGGCTGCCTTTTGATCTCCATGACTTGGCTGCTTGTACTCCAAGCTAGTGTGATTGATGGAAGAATATTCAAACGAGGGAGGAGTAAATGAGGAGTATTTACCTCCTAAAATATCTATTCCTTATATCATTCAAGTCTCATCCCTTAATATAGACAAAATTCCCTAATTTTCTCTACAAACCTACATTCAATGCACATTAGTCCACTAGGTATAATATCTCACTTTGACTCATCTCTTTAAATACAATATAATCAAAATATGTAATAAATTATGAGAAGAGTTTATTTCACTAAGCTAGGAGGTGAATTAAGGTCCATATAGTTACCCAGTGATGAGGCTCATCAACTGCTTTGAACACTTCTGAGGGATAGTGATTGCTAGCCTGGAAAATTGCTCAATTTAGTCCCTGAGCCTGTAATCATTGCCAACTGGAATTTCACGTTGCATAATCCCAGAAGTCAACAGTCAGCCTAGATTTTGCATTGTGCAAATATAGCAGCCAGTCTTGCCTCCCAGAAAACCGAGACTACCTTTTACATAGTTTTGGAAGCTAGTCACCCAGCCTCCCAGAAGAAATTGCGCAATCTTTGACTATCATTCTCCGAGTATGTGTTATGTCATTCATCGACTTTGCTTTGGTTTTCGCTGATAGATTTATTGCCATGAATGTTTCTTTGTCTCCATATCATTAAGGTGTTCATCTGCCTCTTAGCAGTATAGGATCAATGCCCTTGAGGAGAGGAGGATCAAAGGACACAGACGGAAGTGCAATTGGAGCAGCAGTTGAACGTTTGTACGCATGTCTACCGATCTATGAAGATACCAAGTTGTTTCTAGACAAGGACATCAAGATGAAATTACAAGAGGTCAATGAAGAATTTGTAGCAACTTTTTGGAAATAGTTCCAAGATCGCCAGGTGTATGTGAACGTTCACAAGTCTAGTTTGTACCAGATTGCATGCAGATACCCCGTGTTCCCACGCATAGACATGATACACTGGATCATCTTGCACACTGATCCCTAGACGACGACTCTAAGCAGTGTCAGCGGGATGAAGCTTGCCACTTTTTGGGCATAGGATTATGATGAGATGTATGAGATGTTGAATCCTATGAATATCATGGAGACTCCTTTCAGCTTACGTAGAAGTAGTGCAAACTCTAGAGACATTCCGAAGAACTAGGTAAAGGAGTCGTTTAGATTCAGGATGACATCCAAACAGATCTATAAGACAAAGATACTGCAGAAGGCATATCAATTCTTGGTCATATTTTCATGTCGATTGTATGGCCAACAAAGCATAGAAACCTTCCCACAAAGTTGGGTGATCGTGATGGACCAACTAGCCAAAGAGGGAAAACCATGTCACTAGTCTAGCATGTTGGCTCATTAGGTGAAGGAGCAGGTAATGAAGGCTTGACAATCACTCGAAGGTATGCAAGCAGAGATCTACTTGTCCACCTACATCTTGGATGCAATTTGTGCTCGACAAGAGTTCCTGGGCTTGGCGTCGGCATGGTCATTGACAAAGACTATTGTGAAAACATATTATAAGTTATTGTCCAAATGCAGCTTTAGAGGAGTAATCATACGATTGTCTGATCATTTTTTCACCCTAGTTTACAATATGATATTCGATCATGATCCACCCTCAATGTTGAAGGAAGAAATGGAGGTAGTGATATACATTGTTGATTGGTATACCTAACTGTATGATGCCTTCATACAAATGTTCAGTGCGGAGAAGCATTGACATGTTCTACTGAAGTTTTCCTTGGACATACTTGTCATGCAGGAAGTATCATATCACATCTCGGCAGGATTGACAGATAGACTACACTAGAAGAAGAAGGCCCCTTGGCCCTCTCTTCCATTGCAGATTGGGTTATATGAGATCCATAGTTTCAAGAAAGTAGATGTTGAAGAAGAAAAAATGAAGAAGTATCCATTCAACCTTCAGAGTTACAATCTGTGTGGCCCACATTGTATTGTGAAGGATCATTACACGAGAGTACCGATGAGCCCTAGAAATGGGTAATTATATGGGCTCATTAAACCTCCTAATTCGGCTTAATCCACCATTATCATTATTTTATTGCATGCATTTTATTATATTTATGCTAATAGAGTAAATTGGGTTAGTCATTATGCCCAAAGGTCTAATGTGTGCTTTATGCAGAGTTTTGGTTAGTTTTGAGACAAAATCAAAGGTTTAATGAGCACTTGGCAGCCAAATTCATGGAATAACAAGGGAGAGGATTTGTAGGAAGGTTTCCCCTTCATTTATGAGCCCTTACCTCAAATTCTCCATCAAAAACTTGAAGCACAAGGGGCAGCCAAGCAAGTCAAGTAGAACTGCTGCTAACTACAAGTTTTGGCAGCCGAGTTCCTAAAGTTTAGGAGGGCTATTGGGGTGCTTAGTTTGTATAAATAAGAAGGCTTAGGGCTTCATTTCATTTAGTTAGGAGTTAGTTAGTTTTTAGTTATATTTTAGTTAGATTTTAGTTAGATTTTAGTCAGTAGGTTAGCACTTTAGTGCAGCTCTGTATCAACACATTTTCGAGCTTTTTCTTGTAGACAGTTTTTGGGATGTAACTATTTTTTGATCAATAAAGATGAATCCAGCTTTGCACTAGCTCTAATATTTCTTATGAGACTATATCTCTTGGGGTTGGGCCCAACTCAAGTGCCAGTACCTCGTTTGTGTACTTTTATGTGTCTTTGCAACATTCATAGAATAATTTTTGTTATCTAGATTAAAACCTTACTTTGTTACTTGGGTCGTTTTTTATGATTGAAATAAATTTTTATGCTTCAGGTTGATTTGATAGTTTGGTAAAGAAAAATACCTACAAAAAGGCCACCAAAAATTCCTTGATCTCATCTCTCCCTCCTTGGGACCATGAGCTGAGACCAAGGCATGTTTGCTGCCACAAAAACATTGTTTTTGCCTCTTCATGGAATTGCTAGTGTTAGATTTTTAGTTAGGAAAGTTGATACCAATTGTACTTGCATGTTTAGAATTTTTTCTTGCTTAGTTTCCATAGTTATCTTGCATGATTTTCTGCCAATAAATTTATGTTCATCATGTTTCTGGTTTTTAGGTCAAATTAGGTCAAAATAGCTAAATCTTTGGTTTTCCTAGTCTTTGTTTGACCAATTTGGAAAATAATGTGCAAAGCATATGTAACACCTCCCTGCCTACCCTTCCTCAATAATACAACCTACTCCAACCCCTAATCCAAGATTCCTTCCCTTCATTTGCACATTTTCCCACTTTGCCCTAATTTCTACATTCTTGTGCAACATCGCTCATTCCATCCTTGAACGAATCGAACCACCTTAATGACTCCTTCGCTTCATTCACCAGGTCCTAGAACCCTTCACATCGTCATCCAACCTCCATTTCCACTTTCCCACCGTTTTTCCTCCATCAACCCTCCAAAATGCTCTTTCGGAACACCCTATAGAAGTTCCTGTAGAACATCATGTAGAACCCCTGCAGACTTCCTGTAGAAGCTCATGTGAGTAATTTTTCGAGATATGATCACTGTGAAACTCTCTAGAAGGGTGTTAAGGACCGCTTAAGCCCTCTTCTCACCTTTCCAACCTCTTGCAAATGCCTACCCCATTTCCTTTTGCCAATCAACCTCTGCACAGTCAAAAATAGTTAAAGCACATGCATAGTAATTCTGTAAACTTACTCAAAAATGCAAAAAGATGTGTTTTCCAGATTTTATTACAAAAGTAGCTTATTCGCATGCATTTTACCTTTTTAAAAGGCAATGGCATCCATTTCCATCACTTTCCTCTCTTTTCTTGCACCAGTAGGGTTAGTCGGTAAAACTAGGGTTTGCTAGGTTTTGCATTTCTTTTCCAGCTTTCAACTTCTTTTTGCAAGTAGACTAGCCTCCTTTGAGTTAGATTTCATCCATCACAGTTAAAAGCTTCTTCTAAGAGCTCATAGAAGTTGGCTTAAGCTCCTAGCGAACTTGTGCTAGTTGATCAAGAGACAGCCTGCGGCAAGAGCTAGTACTTGTGCGTATAGCACCATCGCTTCCAAGTTTGTTACGAACAACTAGGTTGATAAAAGTAAAGAAGGGAGTCCCAGGAGTTGCAGCATCATTGTTGCAATACTGGAGCTCACCGTCCTTTTGGCACCATTTCTAGGGAAGCCTCAGAGTATTGGTGATTTCTTCTTTTCTTCTATTTTCTACTACAACATTCTACTAAGTAGTTTATTTTAGCAAGCATAGAGTAGATTGTTTCATTTCCATTCTGCAATTTCATTTCCACAAAAGTAGATTAGACATTTCCTACTTTCATTTTAGCATTTCAATTCCACAATTCATTTCTGCAAGGGTAGATTAGTATTTCAATTCTGCAAGCGTACATTAGAATTTCAATTCTGCAATTTCAATTCTACAAATATAGATTATCATTTCAATTCCACAAGCGTAGCTTAGCATTTCATTCCCGCAATTTCATTTCAGAAAACTAGATTAGTCATTTCCTACTTTCATTTCAATTCTGCATTTTCATTTCAGCAAGATAGATTTTACTTAGTTGCAGTTCAATCTATTTCAGTTTTGCAGGTACAACCAGAAAAAAATGAAAATCAACCAAAAAGGTTTCCTTTCATGCCTTGTAGAAGTAGAGATAATTTAGAAAAATATTTGCACAACACCCCCACTATTTCACACAGCCAACCTTCTCTCTTCTTATATGGCTATGATTAAGAAGAACCCTTAGGTGGACAACAAGAAATATTTGAAGAACCTCTAGGGGAGAAGAAGAAGAAAGCATTCCTCTGGAGCAAATGGCTGAAAATAGAAATGTTGAGAGAAGTACCTTCTCTTCCAACTCATCCATTGAAGGTGAAATTGGAAAAATGTGGTAAGATTGCAAGAGCGAGATAATGTAGATGGTTTCCATGCGAATGGATACCTTGTGGATCCAAAGGAAGCAAGAGGAAGCCGAGAGAGCTTTGGCCATCTTTTGTCCCAAGTGCACTAGAAAGCATCCTAGGAACAAATGTCCATTGCACTCCATAGAAGTGTGTTTTGTCTGTGAAGAAGACCATCCTACGAATCAGTGCCCTTCCTTGCTTGGCCTTAAAGCTGCATACCAGAGGGCCAAAGGTGCACCACTAAACTACTCTATTATATGAACCAAAGGAGGCCACATGGACCCATACCTTACCAGCAGGGAATGCAAGGGACATCTTGGACCTATTACAACCCCTATCAAGCCACTTCCATGCCTTTTTGGGGTCCCCCTACTCATCCTTCCTAGTCCACACCCTCTCCTTGGTCGTATCCATCTCAATACCATGCTCCTCCAGTTGCTCATTCGTTTCACTCTTATGCTCAGCCACAACCTCAGTGGAATGCACCTCATCGGCGATGGAGGCCCCAGTACAACTCTCCTCTCCCTCCTTTGTCTCCACCACCTACCCAACCACAACCCCATCCACATTCATCTCAAATATACACCCCCACTCCACTACCCATACCACCATTTCCAGGCCCGCACATTGGAGTAGCTCAACCCAATTACAATGCTGAGGCACAACATTTCTAAACAACTCTTTTTGAGCTCAATGATATTCACCATAGCTCAAGAAGAGCATTGCAAGAAAGAGATTATATTGAAAGCATTTAAGGACCACATCCAGCAAAATAAGATCCAAAAGAGAAGATTAAAGAACCATGTGCTGCACTTGATAAAGAAAAGACAATAGAATCAGAGATCGAGAGAGCTTCCTCATGGTTACCATCAAATCCTCCATGTAGTCAAGAGAAAAATCAGTAAAAAGAGGAAGATGTGAAGGTCATGATAGAAGGTGACATGAAGATGATCTAGATCAGCAAAAGGACCAAGGATATTAGAGATATATTTAGAGATGGTTCCAGGCGGTCACTAAGTTGCAGCAATACTCTCTTCCTCAGCTATGTTTGATTCCTTCCAAGTCAAATCATTTGGTCTCTGAAATCTGGATACCTGTTAAAGCATGCACTTCAAGCCTCCACATCCTTTTGTCTATCATCTTGATGTGCACATGGCTCCATTTGAGGTATTCTTATACTTGAAAATGATTTTGTTTTTCAAGTAGGGTAGGGTAGAAAAAAAAGAAAAAAGAAAAAGAAAAAAATGAAAAATAAGAGAAAAAAATAAAAATCTAAGGTGAAAACCTCCTTGGAGGTGCCTTAGATTGGCTCATTGATTGAAAACCTCCATGAGGTGGTCAATGGGTTGGAAAGAAGAAAAAATAAAAAGAGAATAAGATCCCTAGGTGAAAACCTCCCTTGGAGGCGCCCAGGGTATGAAATTTGGGTGAAAACCTCCATGAGGCGTCGTAGTTGTTTTCAAAAAAAAAAGAGAAAAAGAAAGAAGAAAAGAGAAACCTAATTTATATTGAATAATTGAAGGAAGGACATTGCAGGTTAGGAGGATCACACAAGACAAGGACAGAGGTCAGCACCGGGTTTCTAGCATCCCTCACCATCCATTCCTCCATGACCACTACCTTTTCCTAAGATTTGGTCTCATTCAGACTAGGATTTCACCTTCTACAGGGAGGTCTGTGTCTTCTACAGGAAGTTCCTGTAGAACTTGCAAACAAGCCAAATCGATCTCAAAAGAGGACCTAAAGGTTGATAATCTATCTATGAGGCCTGTAAATATCCATGTTTCCTTTCCTCACCCTTCTCCATCATTTTTTCCACCTCATTATGCTTCTTTTCTAAAAATCATGTTTTCTACAGGAAGTTCCTGTAGAAACTACAAAAAGGTAGAAATGGATTTTAAACAGCAGTTTGGCGAACATGGAAGCTTCATAAAGGGTTCATAAATCCTCCTGCAATCTTCAAACCTCTCTCCCATCAATTCCAAGTCTGCATTATAGCCCAAGCTCATTTTTCTTACTGTGCAAAAAAGTGCAAAATGATTTGAAACAAAAATACATAGAGCAAAAATTTGCTTTTTTCCCTAACTTGAAAACCATGCATCCATTTACAAAACTATTTTATGGGGAGTTGTATAGGGATGATGGAAACATGCTCAAGCAATTTCATCCAATTCCAGTTGATAGTTTCTAACAAATTAGCCTCCATCACCTTTAGCCATGTTTGCATTTTCTCCAAATCCATGCATCCATTTCAAAACTTGTTTCATGGGGAGATGCATATGGGTGATAGTAACTTGCTGAAGCAATTTCAGCTAATTCTAGTGCACGGTTTCTGAGAAATTGACCTTTGTCACCTTCAGCAATTTTCAGTTTTTCTCGGAACCTGTTCATCCATTGACCACAATTTTACTATGGGAGGTGCATAACAATGATAGAAACATGCTCAAATTTTTTTTAGGTCAATCCAATCTATCGTTTGGGAGCTATAGAGAAAACAAGTCATTGTCCTGCAAAGATCTAGCATTAGCATCATGAAGGTGAAAATTTGAACATCGAAACAGACCCCTCCAACTTAGATCGATCCAGAGGATACCTGCACAAGAAAAATAGCCACGTATCAGCAACTAAACCAGCATGCATCCATAGAAACAAAGGCATGCAGCAGAAGGAAAGGCCACATCACCTCACAACAAATGCATTCAACTTCTAGGTAAGTTACTAAACCGATTCCTTTGTTGCATGAATGTAATTTAAGAACTTCATGAATGAATGAAATGTTGAATTAAGCCAGAAAGCTGGCCAGTTAACCCGACACCCTCAGCTGGTTTGGTTGCACTCATCTAGAGATCACCTAGTGCACATGTCTAGTCAACTCACGAGAAATTAAAAAAAACAGGTAGTGGCAGATGTTCTAAACTCCAGCGCACATGATGTCAAGTGATTAACAGGTAGGAAACATGAAGTTTCATAATAGCACTGTAGTCTGCATGGGGCCAACATACATCTGGCCACTTCAACTCCTCACCAAGAATCACGCCAACAATTAAAATATAGCTCAGTTAACGCATTCACCACTCTTTGTTCACTGCGCCTTCACGACGTTCCCAACTGGAGTGCGCGTCCACCACTTCCAGAGCAGCTAACCAGTGGTCCACTGTAAGATTTCTGCCTGATTTTTCGAGATTTCTACCTGTTTTTTTTAAATCTCCCACCTATTGGGCTCTACAGGAAGCACAATTTCGTTCTACAGGAAACGAGAGCCTTCTACAGGAAAGGCAGAAAACAACCTTGCAAAAAGAAAATCCGAGATTTTCAACGAATTTCAAGCTCAAAATGAGATAGGCTCAGGAAAAGTTCTCCATGCATGATTTGTTTGTGCAAGGTGGTGAATTAAACATGGCATCAGATTGAAAAATTAGAGTAAAAGTCTGCCTCTGCATTGAGAAAAAAGTGAAAGTTTGCCTGCATATTTCACTAAGTTTACCCAGTTTTTTTCTCTGCATCCAAAATCTCCTCATCATTTTTAATTTTCCTATAAAGAAGATACATGCAGCAGCAAAGGCCAACCTGTTTGTGTGAAAAAATCTGAATTTACATATCTATCAATGTGATGAAAAAGAACTTGTGTACAATTTCATTCTGTAGAAACACTGTCTACAGGAAAATTTCTACAGGAAGGGGAGAGAGCAGTTCTGGAGCCAAAAAATTTGATATTTTTGTCAAACTTCGAGCTTGAAAAGAGGTAGGCTTAGGAAAATACTCTGCATATGATACATTTATATAAGGTGGAGGATTAAACACACAGTATGAGGTTGAAAGAAATGAAAGTGAAGCTTAAAAGTCTGCCTATATTCTTTTTTCCTTCTCTGAGTTCTACACAGTCTCTCCATTTTTCTTCTCTGCATCCAAAATCTTCCTTTTTCTTTCTCACATTCTTTTGAAAAAATGGATGCAACCATAGAAGGCAACCTGTGAAAAAACAAATTTGCAAGATTGTCTACTCTCTGAAGAAAAAAACACTGTGTTATAAATATTCTTTGTTCTATAAAAAGTATTGATTTTTCTCAAAAAACCAAGACGCAAATTCAAGTTGGAAACAGTTTGAAAAAAAATTGCAAATTGATGTTGTGAAAAAGAAGAACATGAGAAATTCCTGCTTCCAGGAAGACAAACCTCAGCCATTTCTCTATTGAAAATTTGTTTCCTCCCTCCTCACCTGAACATTTCCAGTAGTCACTACACATCATGATAGGGAGATTTTTAGAAATATGGAAGGGGAAGATGACGAGGAAATAGAAAAAGAGGAAAAGACCAAAATGGAGAAAGAAGAACTTGAAACAGAGGAGGAAATCAAAACAAAAGATGAGAAGGAAAACCCAGAATAGAAAAGAAAAAGACTAAAGCAGAGAAGGCAGAAACTAAACAATATGAGAAGAAAACCAAAACAGAGCATGAGGAAGCAAAGCTAATAGAGGCAGAGAAGACAAAAGAATAGGAAAAAAGGAAGAAGAGATGCACTCTGAGATATCAGGGACACAAGCAGAAATAGGGGGCATAGAGGTTTATACAGGAAGTGAAGGAAAAGAACAACAGAAAGAGAAATCCCCTGAAATAATGGCAAGGGAGACAGCAGCTATGCTTGCTACATTAAGCACACCTACAAAACAAAAAAGAAAAGGAAAAAGGCAAACCTCCATGTATTTTAAGGCCAAGGAAAGCACAAGAATTCAAACAAGCAGAATAGGAGGAGGAGTGGAAGGACATGGACAAGAAGGCAAAATTTTATGGCACACATGAGTAGACCACATAAGAAGCTTGGGATGATAAGGAGGCCACCAGGGCCATCAAAGATGAAGAGATAGAATAGTTTCTTAGAGCATGAGCAACACTTTCAGTAAGGGGTGATGATGAGCCCCAGAAATGGGTAATTATATTGGCTCATTTAGCCTCCTAATTCGACTTAATCCACCATTTTCATTAGCTTATTGCATGTTTTTTACTATATTTATGCTAATAGAGTGAATTGGGTTAGTCATTATGCCAAAAAGTATAATGTGTGCTTTATGCAGATGTTTGGTCAATTTTGAGATAAAATCAAAGGTTTAATGAGCACTTGGCAGCCAAATTCGTGGAAGAACAAGGGAGAGGATTTGTAGGAAGGTGTCCCCTTCATTTATGAGTCATTACCTTGAATTCTCCATCAAAAACTTGAAGCACAAGGGGCAGCTAAGCAAGTCAAGTAGGATTGTTGTTAACTGCAAGTTTTGGCAGTCGAGTTCCTAATGTTTAGGAGGGCTGTTGGGGTGCTTAATTTGTATAAATAAGAAGGCTTAGGGCTCATTTCAGTTAGTCAGGATTTGTTCAGTTTTTAGTTAGATTTTAGTTAGTAGGTTAGCACTTTCGTCGAGCTCTGTATCAACACATTTTCGAGCTTTTTCTTGTAGACAGTTTTTGGGATGTAACTATTTTTTTGATCAATAAAGATGAATCTAGCTTTGCACCAGCTCTAATATTTCTTAGGAGGTTGTAGCTCTTGGGGTTGGACCCAACCCAAGTGCCAGTACCTCCTTTGTGTACTTTTATTTTTCTTTGCTGCATTCATAGAATAATTTATGTTATCTAGATTAAAACCTTGCTTTGTTACTTAGGTCGTTTTTTATGATTAAATAGATTTTCATGCTTCAGGTTGATTTTATAGTTTGGTAAATAAAAATTCCTACAAAAAAGCCACCAAGAAATCCTTGATCTCATCTCTCCCTCCTTAGGACCATGAGCTGAGACCAAGGCATACTTGCTGCTACAAAAACATTGTTTTTTCCTCTTCATGCAATTGTTAGTGTTAGATTTTTAGTTAAGAAAGTTGATACCAGTTGTACTTGCATGTTTAGAATCTATTCTTTCTTAGTTTCCGTAGTTATCTTGCATGATTTTCTCCCAATAAACTTTTGTTCATCATGTTTCTGGTTTTTAGGTCAAATTAGGTCAAAATAGCTAGATCTTTGGTTTTCCTAGTCTTTGTTTGACCAGTTTGGAAAATAATGTGCAGAGAATCTGTAACACTTCCCTACCTACCCTTCCTCCATCATACAACCTGCTCCAACCCCTAATCCAATTCCTTCATTTCATTTTCACATTTGACCTCTTTGCCCTAATTTCTACATTCTTGTGCAACATCACTCCTTCCATCCTTGAACGAGTCCAACCACCTTAATCACACGTTATCTTCATTCACTGGGTCCTAGACCCCTTCACATCCTCATCCAACCTCCATTTCCACTTTCCCACCATTTTTCCTCCATCAACCCTCCAAAATCATCTTTCGGAACATCATGTATAACATCCTGTAGAACTTCCTGTAGAACATCTTGTATAACCCTTGCAAACTTCCTGAAGAAGCTCATGTGAGCAATTTTTCGAGATATTATCACTATGAAACTCTTTGTAAGGGTGTTAGGGACCCCTTAGGCTCTCTTCTCAGCTTCCCAACCTCCTGCAAGAGCCTACTCCATTTCATTTCGCCAATCAACCTCTGCACAGTCAAAAATAGTTAAAGCACATGCATAATAATTCTGTAAAATTACTCAAAAATGCAAAAAGATATTTTTTCCAGATTTTATTGTAGAATTACCTTAGTCACATGCATTTTACCTTTCTAAAATTCAATGGCATCCATTTCCACCACTTTCATCTCTTTTCTTGCACCAGTAGGGTTAGTCGGTAAAACTAGGGTTTGCTAGGGTTTGCATTTCTTTTCCAGCTTTCAAATTCTTTCTGCAAGTAGACTAGCCTCCTTTGAGTTAGGTTTCATCCATCATAGTTAAAAAATTCTTCTAAGAGCTCCTAGAAGTTTGCTTAAGCTCCTAGCAGACTTGTGCCAGTTGATCAAGTGACAGCCTGCGGCAAGAGCTAGTACTTGTGCATATAGCACGTTGCTTCCAAGTTTGTTACGAACAACCGGGTTGATTAAAGTAAATAAGGGAGTCCCAGGAGTTGTAGCATCATTGTTGCAATACTGGAGCTCACCAAGTACATTTCAGTGGGATCCATGGGGCATTTTGTTGTGCTGAGGAGGACCAATGGAGATATTTCTACAGTTTCTCTAGACCCAATGAACAGGTCCACTTCGCTGTGGAGTGGTTAGCGAAGAAACATGAAGCAAAATTTCGGAGAGCACCAAAACTAGTAGTAGAAGCAAAGGAATTCATACTGGTGCATAACAATGGAAAGAGGAATATTCTCAATCGCATGGATGAAGAGAAAAGCCGCAAGCTCCAAGAAGATCCACTGGTAGGGAAAGAAGCTAGGGCTCTAGAGGCAAAAAGGAAAAGAGGCAATAGTGCGACAAGTGAATCGTACAAAGGCAGAGGGATAAGAGAATAATGGAGGAAGTAGAGAAGATGTTGCATGAGTTGAAGGAGCAACTCTAGAAGGAGCAAGAGCTGTGAAAACAGGAGAGGGAAGCGTAGCAGAAACAAGTACAACAGGTGGTGAAACATGTGAAAACAAATGAAATAACACTCGTACAAGTAGTGGATTCACTAGAACATTTGGAATTAGGCTAATAGGGTGAACCACCGTAGGAGTAGAAATTCACTCGTGAGATAGAGCAAGGTATTCAACAGTTGGATACAGATATGGAGAAACAATAATTGGAGCAGGACATCGGCCTTATGCCTCACCACCAAGAGGTCAACTTACCTATTTCACTACATCCACATGATGAGAAAGTCTCAACCAACCAAGGAGGCACTGAGATCCTCATAAATTAGCTAGAAGGAGAGATGAAAAACATCTCATTCGATGACTCTCAATATAGAGTTGTGCAGTGTCATAGAGTGTCGAATCCAGATGATCATACATCTCCTATGCATGTTGTGGAATGAGTGATCATGTTTGATGTTCACAAACATCCAACAACATTGGCTGATGCAACTAGAGTGTATGTCACAGCCACTAGCTCAGGTGTTCACTTTCTGATAGCTGAAAATGAGAAAATGGCTAAGGAAATTCAAACAACCAATCAAACAGGAGATTTGGTGACAATGTCCACTTGAGCTAAACTAAAGAAGGCAATACTAGATGAAGTATTGTCCGTTGACAAAATTATGCGAGCACTGTACTCCAAATTTGGCACCGTGCATAAGGCAATCATCAATCTCAATGGATGGCAGCAGCGATGTGCTAGAAGAGCACATATCTTGATGAACCTGCATGTTGTTGATGACATGCAAGCATGGATGATGAGATACAAGGGAGCCCCACTTCACTTGCCTAAGATGATGAAGGCCAGTGAGGTAAAGCTGAAGCCACGTATCCGGAGTCAGATCTGGAACTATGAAGAGCTCCTGTAGCTAATCACTAGTATATGAGCTTCCCATGCATGTGTGTTCAAGACTATGGATGTTGTGGTGCACGCACATACGATCCCATCTATTGGGATTCTCACCTAGGTGAAGAAAAAGGCATAGGTTTGACTAGAGCATTACCACCAACCCATACTTTCCCATCAGTTCAGACACCATGCACAAGTATGCTGTTGGTCCAGATGCATTGAAGATAATGATGTCCATGCTTATAGATGAGTTAGACAGAGGAGCCCGAGCAGTGTACCCAGATGCTATGAATGCAAGAGTCAAGTTCTAGAAAGATGTCAGCTCAGAGCACATGGACACTGTAACAACCCTGGTGAAAATTCCATGTAATAAATGTTAGAAACAATAACCATGGATGATTGGGACACTTATTCCAAGCTAAATGGTGGTCAAGACATCCTAGGCGGTTTTCACTTGGATTTTTATGGCTATGGAAATTGGAAAAGGCAATGGCTAAGGCATTAAAGAGGAAAAGATTTATTTTCTAACATTTATTTATGAAAATAATGGAAATTAGGAGAAAAGGAACGTGAAAGGTGGCATTTTTCATGTAAGGAGGAAATTGAAGGAAAACAATGGGAAATGAAGAAAATAGAGGCCTCATTAATAAAATGGCTTATGAGGATCAGTGGGCAAGACTTGGTTAGTTTAGCATTGGAGCTCTCCCATTATTCTCTCTCTCTCATACTCTTAGAGACTAAGAGTTTTCTTGGAACACTCTTGGAGGGTATTGCATACTTGGATTCTTGGAGCAAGAAGGCATCGACATCAAAAACTACATCATATTTTCTTGTAGGTATTGAGTTGCATGTATGATTTATTCACTTGTTTTGGCATGCATGGCACATGCATTTGGTTTCTTGGTTGTGATCTATCATTGACATGGAGGATTTACTGGATCAAAAATGGATTTCCTAGCCTTGTCATTTCCTAGATAGCCATGGGGATTGTGGGTTTACCTTCACTGCTTTATTTTGGTTGGTTCTCATGTTTCCTAAGGTTGGGTTGAGTTATTAGTCCTAGAAGACATGGTTCTACAAACGCTCTGGAAGCCCTATAATAGCTTGGGTTGAGTTACTAGTCCTGCAAGCCCTGGTTGGACAAACGCTCTCGAAGCCCTTGGAAGGTTGAGTTACTAGTCCTAGAAGCCTTGGTTGGACAACTACTTTCGAAGCCCTGTATAAGATATGGGTTGAGTTACTAGTTCTGGAAGCCTTGGTTGGACAAACAAAATGCCTGGAAGGCTTGGAATAACACTAATCTAATGATGGCTTTTGGTGATGTCTGACCATGAGGTGGAATCATTGTTTCATGGGTTGTAAGTGGGTGGCCTCTGGAAGCCCTCAATGAGTTTTGATTGATGTGTGCTATGACATCCCACATTCATGCTTGGAATATGGCACGGGGGTGATTGGATGAAGTGAGACTTGGCTCAGCCAATCTATGTTCAGGTGGAATGTGTTAGTCCCATCTCCAATTGGTTCATTGATTTATTAATGAAAAACAAATTCATTCCCTTGATTTTCATATGCAAATGTACTGATGTATATATGGATTTTTATGGCTGATATGTTTATTATATTTCTATTCCTATTATGTTTTTTTTATATGCTCATTTACCCCGTAGGTTGTTACAAAGTGGTATGAGAGCATGGTTCAAACACTTGGACTGGATGGGCTCTATCATAGGTAAAATGAAGAACAAAGGTTAAATTTTAGAATTTTCTATAATATCTGCTATCAATTTTCTTTTGTGGAATATTAGAAGTAAAAAAAATTTCCATACTGAAGGTAAATCCCTCTAATAATGTGCTAAAAATTTCAGATATTGGTTCACAATACTTTAGGAATTATGATCTAAGGAAGATGACCTTCCTAAATGCACCTTTAAACATGTCACATTGGAATTTCTGTAATAATGTTTCTTCTACAGGCTTTCAGAAGCTACAAAATTATCCACATTGAGGGTAAATACCAATTATTATGTGGTATAAATTTTAGATATTGTGTCACAACATTTTAGGAGATATGAGCCGAGGGAGTCGAGCCTTCTGAATGCTCCTAAAATCAGGTCTCGAATAAGTCATGCTGACATTTTTGTTATAACTTTTATTTTGGGCACTCGCAGAAGATGAAAACTTTTCCACAACGAGAGGAAATCCTACCTATATTGTGATAAAAATTTAAGATATTTATTCACTATATTTTAGGATATATGACCAGTGTAAATCGATCTTTATGGATACTCCTAGAATTGTGCACCAAATAGGATTGTGTTGGTATTTTGTTATAATTTTTCATCTATGAAATCCTAGAAGTTGAAACTTGAACCATAGTGAGGGAAAATGTCATTGATCATATGGTTCAGTGTCCATAACTTAGTCTACAACAGTTTAGGATATATGGATTGAATCATTCGCTATATTAGTTTGCATGCAAAGTGTTTGATGAAATGCTTAAATGGTTCAATGATTAATTGCATACAAATTGTTTGATAAAATGCCCCAATGAGTATGTTGTTTGTGGTTGGGGATAGTATTGATGTGTAATAGTATTTCTGTAGTCGATATATTCTTATTTTATGTAAATATTTTTCTATATTAGTTTGCATGTAAAGTGTTTGAAGAAATGCTTACATGCAAATGTAATAGTATAGTAGTTGTTTGAAGAAAATGTAAAAGTATGGTAATTGTTTGAAGAAAATGTTATTTTTTTTGGATGGGATAGTATTGTATTATGATAATATGAATGTAGTTGATCTATTCCTATTTTCATGCAAATAATTTGAAGAGTTGCATGTAAGGAATTTGAAATGTTGCACGGAAAGAATTTGAAAAGTTACATGTAAGGAAATGGGAAAGTGGCATGTTTTTAGTTATTATGTTACAAGTGGAATAAGTGCAATGTTTTTTACCTAGTCCCATATAAATGTATGAGAAATAAAAATCAATTTATTTTCAAGTGTGGTTGAATTTAATAGAGCTTTGGAGAACCCATTTCCATAATTGGACATTGGAGATCTGACCATTATAGTAACTTCCTCCTTCTACCTTAGTGTGAATCATAGATAGTAAGAGGGTATGCTTGTAGGTTGTTAGTATTGGTGAAAGATTATTTCAAATTAATAGACACGATATCTTGATTTTTGGAACATCTGACTAATTGTAAATGAATTATATGTCGCTTACACGTTGATTTCATGATACATATTTACATCCTTGTATGTTAGGTTACATTTTTTAATATTTTGATTACATGTATCAGTCTTGTACATTGATTACAAGAATTGATCACTTATGTTCAACTACATTCATTTTTGTGTTGGTGTAGTTGATTTGGAATTGCTTATGCATACTATTGGTTACATGTGGCGATGTGTACAATGGAGTAATGGTTTTTCTCATGCATGAGGTCATGGTTTGTGTAGTTGATATGGTCATGCATTGATGATTGGACTATAGCTAGAATGATGTGTATATGGTCTAGTAGTCATGTGTTATATGTCCATATGCAATTGTTATGCATGTATGGTCTTGGTTATAATATGCATGAATAGTAGGTCAAACATGCCTTGTGAAATCATGGTATTCAAGTTAGGTCATCATATTGCTATTAGATGTTATAATGCTAATACGTTGGATGAGATAGAGTAGGAGATGTAGATCACTATAATGAGGTTGCAACATTGGGCTTTGGGGCAGGAGCGGATCACTATACATGTATTCTATGTTCGACATGCAGGTATGTAAGTTAAAGATTTTTATATGCATTAGGTTTATATACATTAGATTTATGTACATTAGGTTTATGTAGATGTCTTTTGATGTTATGGTTACATTCATGATATATGTTGGTTGATTAATGTAGTTAAATGAACATGTTGAATAGTCAAGAATGATATTAACCTATAGTTGTATGCATTGCTATTGTTGTTTTATATTTGATAACCCGATGATTATGTTCTATGTTGTGGACGAGTATGATATATATCTTATTGTTGTTATATGCTATTAACTTGATGATTAGTGTCATTTCATTGAGATATTGATGTCGTAATTTGGATTGGTCATATGTGTGATGGTTATGTTCATTGCATTAAAGATCTTGATGTTATATGTATTGTGTTAACCTGTTTTGACCTATGAAAATGGTTATGGTTGTGATTCTTAGGTATGATCTGACATATTTGTGATATGGTGTCATACTATTCTAGATTGATCATACATATGTGATTATTATGCATGCACGACATATTCTTATGAGCTTGTAATATGAACATGTTAGTTAGTTACTATTATGGATATCATGATTTATGTTGAGATGTTGTAAAGTTATATGTCGCTAACTAGATTGATTATGCAGACAAGATAGCCTCTGCTGAGGTACACTAAGGTGTGAGTTTTCTTATGTATTATATTTGGTCTTTCATAGTTGATTATGTCGTTTATTTGGTATTTGATTCTTTGGTGCCTATTATGTCATCTAATTGATTTATATAACATGGTATGTTTGCAAGTGGTTGAATGATTGAGGAATTGCTTAATATGAGTATGTGTTCAAATGATCTTGTTTTAAGATGATTGTACTAAAATATATGTGTTAAGATAGTTGATATGTACTTGAGTATAGTAGGTGATAGTTGTAGTATTATCGCTGATGACTATGAGTAGACTATGGATTATGACATGATTATTAGTCTTGTTAATGATTGATTTCAAATTAATAGATATGATTGTCTTGATATTTGGAACATGTGGTTGACATGTGTGAGCATGATGTAGGGAGTTGCATGGCAAGAGAGGTTGTCATGAAATATTGAAGAAGGCTTGGGTTGAGCTTCCCCTGGGAACCATGGGGATTGAGTCATGGTGTGTGTTGTTAGTCTTGCTCTTTTTATCTTTTATGAATTCTTAAGATTAATTTGTGGCTTTTTTTATGTCTAGTGTATGGCCATACCACGTTGTTTGCAGAGTCACATTATTATTGTTTTTTATGGTCTTCTTCATATTTATTTCTTGTCTTTCCTTTTATGTTTTGAGTCTTGGGAATTGGTTGGGAAAGATGAAAGTTAATGAAAATAGGGAGAGATGTGTGGTACCCAACAGATGATATAAGGCCCAAATGAATCTCTTTGTATGAGTAAGCACAACAGAAGGTAAGACTATGACAGTCGATTGGACTGGTTGGGTCCATTGTGGTAAATGGACAGAAGTAGTGCAGAGATGAGAAAGGTAACTAGAAAAGGTAAAGTAAATGGATCAGAGGTGTCATATGCTTTGGATATGTTGGGAACTATTTCTCTCAATGCTTGTGCATAAATAAGGAAGTTCTCTTAACCTAGACCTTATGTTATCTGGTAATTCGTTAATGATCATGATTATGTTGAAATTTATATATATGTATACATGTATGTATGTATGTCATTGTCTGACATGATCATCATTGTTTTATGTTAAGCTTTATATATATATATATATATATATATATATATATATATATGTATGTATGTATGTATGTATGTATGTATGTATGTATGTATGTATCTATGTTACTATCTAACAGGGTTGTTAGGGATCATTCTTGTGGAGAAATGATTGCTTATGCAGGAGAAAAACATGAAGAGGTTCTTGGTCTTACGAGGAATCAATTGGGAAAAGTAGTCACGAAAATATACAAGGTCAGTGTTATGTGGATATGAATTGATATTGTATACTTGTATTATGCCTATGTTTATGTTATGATAGGTAATGTTGAAGGATACATCAACAAAGTGAAAGTAGTGTGGTCTGCAGCATGCTAGGATAAGCATGGATGAGATACCGGAAGCAAGGTTTCTTGGTAAGTATAGTATGGTTTTGGATGTTTGGTACTATTGTTATGCATATGTTGTATATGTTGTACATGTTGCATCCATGATGTGTGAACTTGTGGTGTTGTGTATACGTAGCATGTGTACATGTTATTTATGCAATGTTATGTACATGATGATAGGGTTACGTGAATATTGCATATGGGATGTTGTATAAATATTGTACTATCTTCATGATGTATATGCGGTGTGTGTGCATATGGTGCTCTGTGCATGTTGGATATGCAGTGTTGTGTATGGATGATGCTATGTAAATGTTGGATATGTAGTGCTATGTACTCTTGGTGTTGCGTGCATGTTGTACATATGGTGTTGTCTGCATGATTGTACAAATGGTGTTGTGAGCATGTGGTGTTGTGTACATGTTGTACATAGGGTGCTATGAGCATGCAATGTTGTGTACATGTCATGCATGTGATGCTGTGTACATATGGTGTCACGTACATGTCGTGCGTGTGGTACTTTGTACATGTGGTATTGTGTATGCATTGTATAGTGGTGTAGTGTACATGTGGCATTGTATACACGTTGTGTAGGTGGCATCATGTACATGTGATGTTGTACACATTTTGTGCAGGTGGTGCAATGTATAGGTGGTACTGTGTGCATGTTGTACATATGGTACTGGTGCACATGTGGTATTGTGTGCATGTCATTGATGTTGTGTTATGGCCATGCAATATTATGTATCTGCATCATGTAGTCATGGTATGGTGTGCATACTCATTTTGTTTTGCTCTATGCAGTTACATGTATTGGGTGGTATTGCACATCGAGTAGAGATGATGCATTGTGTTGTACACTGGGTGTAGGTGCATGTGTTGTATGTCATGTGTAGATGCATGTGTTGCATGGATTTTCATGACGTATGTGGTCATATCTGTGTGATGCACACTATGTGTATGTGCACATGGTCGAGGAGAAGGGACTGGATGTTTGTCAGGTGTGGCAACCAATCCAATGTGTTACAAAAAGAACCAACGTAGAAGTAAGGATTAAAGGATAAGTATCGTATGCATGTGATTTATGATTTTGGCCCATGATGATTGCATGTGATCTATGATTTTGATTTATGATGGTTACATGCCATTTATGATTTTGATGGTTATTTTTGAGATAACTTTATGTTATATTTTTATACATGTTAACTTGGTCAAATATGCTAGTTTGACATGTTGTGACAGGAAGAAAACATGATTGCAAATGTACCGTATTGATGAGCTACCAATGAGGTATGATGTTAATTTATTTTAATTTATTTTAAAACTAGTGGAAGCTATGTGCGTGGTACAAGAATCATGAACATTCTTGGATGGGTAGTTGAAATCAACTACAAGAATTAGCAGCTTGATATGGTGGTTTGGTGGTTGCTTATGGTGGTTTGGTAGTTGCTTTATGATGGTTTAGTATTTTATTTATGTTTGTTTAGTATATGGTTTATGGTGATTGATATATGCTTTATGATGGTTGATATATGGTTTATGATGATTTGATATGTGCTTTATGTTGGTTGATGCATGCTATATGATGTTTTGATATATGTTATATGGTGATTAGTGTATGATTGACATATTTTTGGTATATGATTTGGCATATGTTTTGGTATATATATTTTGATGATGTTGTTATATGTACACTTGTGTATGGATGTAAATACCATAACGAGTTGTGTTATAAGGCTCCACTATGCGGTATGGGTGTTATGTTATTATGCTCTCATGTGGTTATGTTATCATGATGTTATGATGTCATATGAGTTTTATTAAGTAGGATGATCATTGTAATTACCGTAATGACATGTGTTATAAAGAACAACTATGTGGTATGTTGTCATGTTTTCATGATGTTACGTCTTGAGAATATCTTTCATTGTAAATACTACATCAAGTTGGGTTATAAAGCTCCATGAGTAGTATGTATTTTCTAAGCAGGTTGTTGAGGTATATGTGTGATTGAACACCAAGGATGGTGTTCCCAAGGGGGAGGGTTCTGTAACAGCCCTAGTGAAAATTACATGCAATAAATGTTAAAAATAATAACCACAGATGACTGGGACACTTATTCCCAGCTAAATGGTGGGAAAGACATCCTAGGGGTGTTCACTTGGTTGTTTATGGCTAAGGAAATCAGAAAAGGAAATGGATAAGGGATTAAAGAGGCAAAAAGGTATTTTGGCACAATTATTTATGAAGATAATGGAAATTAGGAGAAAAGGAAGCTGAAAGGTCACATTTTTCATGTGAGGAGGAAATTGAAGGAATATAATGGAAAATGAAGAAAATAGAGGCCTCATTAATTAGAAGGCCTATGACGCTCAGTGGGCAAGACTTGGTCGATTTAGCTTTGGAGCTCTCTCATTATTCTCTCTCTCTCTCTCATACTCTTGGAGACTTAGAGTTTTATTGGAACACTCTTGGAGGGTGTGGCATACTTGGATTATTGGAGCAAGGAGGCAAAGGAAGAACATGAAAGCACAAGAAGGCATCGACTTCAACAACTACATGAGATTTGATTGTAGAAATTGAGTTGCATGTATGATTTATTCACTAGTTTTGGCATGCATCACACATGCATGTAGTTTCTTGGTTGTGGTCTATTATTGGTATGGAGGATTTCTTGGATCCAAAATGGATTTCCTAGCCTTGTCATTTCCTAGATAACAATGGTGATTGTGAGTTTACTTTCATTGCTTTGTTTTGGTTTGTTCTCATGTTTCCTTAGCTTGGGATGAGTTATTACTCCTGGAAGCCATGGTTGAGCAAATGCTTTGGAAGCCCTGTAACATCTTGGGTTGAGTTACTAGTCCTGGAAGCCCTAGTTGGACCGATGCTCTGGAAGCCCTTGGCGGGTTGACTTACTAGCACTGGAAGCCTTGGTTGGAAAAAAGCTTTAGAAGCCCTATATAAGCTATGGGTTAAGTTACTAGTTCCGGAAGTCTTGGTTGGTAAAATGCTCTGGAAGCCTAGGAAGGCTTGGATGGAGACCAATCTGATGATGCTTTTTGGTCATGTTCGACGTGAGGTGGAATCGCTATTTGATGGGTTGAGGTGGGTGGCCTCTAGAAGCCCTGGATGAGATTTGATTTATGTGTTCTATAAGATCCCACATTCATGCTTGGAATATGGCATGGGGGGTGATTGGCTGAAGAGAGTCTTTGCTTAGCCAATCTATGGTCAGGTGGAATGTGGTAGTCCCATCTTTGGTTGGTTCATTTCATTTATTAATGAAACAAAAATTCCCTTGATTTTCATGTGCAGATGTACTAATTTATATATGGATTTTGATGGCTGATATGTTTATTGTATTTCTGTTCCTATTATGTCTTCTTTTATGTTCACATTTACCCTAGAGGTTATTATAGACACCATCGCGGACTACCAATCTTGGAATCAATATGTTACTGTTGATCAAAATGAAGATGTTGAGGAGTTAGACTTCCATTGTTTTCTAAGTCATAGCGATGTCTAGCATGGCTTTCTCAAGCCATTTCTCTCACATGGGTACATGTGCATTGTAATGTAACGTCATGTCAAGTGTAAGTCAATTATCAATAGTTAGATGTAACAGTCATAGAGTATATGAAGAGTCATGAGGGTAGATGAACTATCACAAAGGGGAATGTCAAGGGTCACCCAACCCTTCACTATAAATAGTCCCTCATAACTCATTATATAGGATTTTGGTCAGCCAAGCTTCTGATAAGACTATCTTGGAGAGAGCTTGGACATTATTGTATTGAGCCTTGCCTTCTCCACTATGCAGACATAGTAGATCTCTTTGGAGGTGATTGGCTAAAGAGAGACTTGGCTAAGCCAATCTATGATCAAGTGGAACATGGTAGTCCCATATTCAATTGGTTCATTGCATTTATTAATGATAAAAAAAGCATTCCCTTGATTTTCATGTGCAAATGTACTGATGTATATATGGATTTTGATGGCTAATATGTTTATTGTATTTCCGTTCCTATTATATTTTTTTTATGTGCACATTTACCCCAGAGGTTGTTGCAGACACCATCATAGACTACCGATCTTGGCATCAGTATGTTAATTTTGATCAGCATGAGGATGTTGACGAGTTAGACTTCCATGGTTGTCTAAGTCATACTAATGTCTAGCATGGCTTGCTCAAGCCATTTCTCTCACATGGGTACATGAGCATTGTAATGTAATGTCATGTCAAGTATCGATAGTTGGATGTAACAGTCATAGAGTAGATGAAGAGTCATGAGGGTAGATGAACTGTCACAAAGGGGAATGTTAAGGGTCACCCCACCCTTTTCTATAAATAGTCCCTCATAACTCATTCTATAGGATTTTCGTCAGCCAAGCTTCTGATAAGACTACCTTGGGGAGAGCTTGGACAATATTGTAATGAGCCTTGGCTTCTCCACTACGTAGATCTAGTATATCTCTTTGGAGGAGAAGGGGGTTGTGGCTATAACATTTCACTATCAGAACTAGTGGTTGGACATGGATGTATTGTATGACTCTAACTTACACTTCTTAATATAACAAGATCCAACCCATTTCATCCATATATGTATTGTATTATATGTTATCTGGTTTACTCTAAATGATATATGTATTGGTTTGCTTACGCATGCATCTATATCTATCTATGTATGTATATATGAATCTTTCTGAGATTTGTTGTTGGTTTAACCATCACTTTGGATTGCTTGCTAACTTTACTTCCATGTTGTGATGCATGTTTGCTCGTGTCTTCCCTTCTTAACTGTGTGCTGCCATAGGTTTCCAAGGGATGCACTCATCTCAACCCCCATGTGTTAGAACCTCTCATGCACCTTCCTTGGCTCACTATAGTTGTCACACCCTTGCTACCAACAGAGATATCTTACTTGCTTCTGTGTGAAATCGAGGTCAAGGAACTACTGTATGAGCCACTATTGAGACTCCTACACTAAATGGTATGAGGTCTAATTGGGAATTTTTACCTGCGAGATCCCGTAACATGTTGGTGGGTCCAACACTATCAACATTGTGCTCACCAACAAAACCCTATACTATAGGCCCTTCCAGAAACAACTAGTGTAGCTTAGGCTGCAATCACAATCGAGGAAGTATTGGGGATGCTAGAATTAGGTTTTTTCATCTTGAGGACTATGTGATGTGTTTATGCCAAAATTAGGGCTTCATCTTGACCTTCGTGAACCATAATGCTTAAAACCCAGAAATTGCTGCAATTAACAATTATCATATTTATTCTCTTTGCTGATTGCACTAAACATGCATAACATCATATAAATAAACATATCTACATCTACATTAATATTAATAAGTGTTTTTGCTGATTAATTGCGTCCCACAGATCCCAAATACAAAAAATTCATAGATAAGTAGTAATAAATAGATGCATAGATAGTTCTTCAAAATAAGTCTTTTACTATGCACCAAGTTGTAGGGGCCCATGCACTGAGCTGTGGGCTTACCAAGGACTCCACATACATAGCTATAGGAACCATCAGCATCACCCAAGTACATAATAGATAAGATGAGACTTTCCCCTCCTATGACTCTTCTATGACTTCCTTTTATATTCCTTTTTCATTAAAATACCATGGTCTAAGAACCATGGGTAAGTCTAAAAAAATCTTGACTCTTGATAAACTAATGGGATTTGACATTCTAAAAGCCCCATTGACTCCTATCGACCTACACTACTCACACTCTGCTCCTCAAAATGCCGAGGCTTCACAATATTTAAGAAAAATTTCCAAAATTTTTGCTAGGGGTCCCCGTCCCAACACATGAGTGTCAGAATAATAATTCTACATAAGTATGTATACAACGCACTACTATATAGAGTACACATGTTAAGTTCCTTGGAAGGGTATATCATAATATATTGAAATAATACTTATGTTCACACTTATAAAAATTACTATAAAACCATTCCATGAGTTGGACATAATCATTATTATGGTTTCTAACTATGTACTTAAAGAGAGATTTGTAACTATTAAGGGTTCATTCTATATGAACCTTGATATAAATATCCATACCACTTAGCTTATAAGATGAATGTAAGATAAATCCTTGTGTGGTGGACAACATAACTATCTAAAAAATAACTACAATATCTAGGATGATACAATGATGCAAACTTTGAATTGAATTCAAACTTTAAGACTCTATTAGGTAAGGAAACTTGGAATGAAACAAGATTTTGTTGAATTATATGTTATATACTTGTTTTGCAATGTCAAGAGTATAAAAACATAATGGTAGTGAAAACCTTTAACCTAGGCCCATAGCTATACTAAAGGAGTGAGACCAAGTTAAGGGAATTTGAGTTTGTCCTTGTATTCAACTCTTCCTTTAAATCAGGAAGGAAAAACTTTCATTAACTCCATTAAATAATCATCAAGAAAGAGAAACAAAAAATAAATAAGGCATATGATAGGTTAGGAAAGGATTATTAAAGTGTTTATGACTAAGCCTTAAATGTTTCACTAGTCTACACTCAGTATCAAGAAAAGTCGTAAGTACTGGAGGAGTACTCTAGAATAGGTTAAAGAGAAAAACCTATTAAGTTACAAGTTAAGGGTCACTAAACGTAGCACTAGAAGAATATCACATTAAAATTTAGATATAAATACTCCATGAACAAGGGAGATTGTTATATGAAATAAAACCAAAACAATATACTAGAATTGAAAATTAATACAATGCTCTTACAAGTAGATTTGTAGAAAGATAGATTCCATAGCTAACATGTATTTAAGAAGGACATAGGAGTACCTAAATTTATTTATATGAATAGAGATTCATATAAACATATTTTTACTCTATCAATCTAAAAAATTTAAGAAGTATTTATCAAATCTATTTCATCATTATGAGAGTAGCATATATGGCCAAAAATTTGAAGTACAACACAAACAGAATGTCCATGAAATTAACTTAAATAGTAAAATACAATAGATCTAGTGGAAACAAACATCTCATAAGTGATGTAAGTAACATAATAATACAGGTTCATCAGAGAATTCAAATTGAAAATATAAAATCCATGTCCAAACATTTCATTGAATGGCTTAAAATTGCATAAACACCCAATTCAAGATTGCAAGAAAACTAGAAATGAAAGATGTTATTCATCCAAATGTGTAGGGATTCAATCCTATAGGGAAATTATGAAAAGGATTCATGGTCTCCATTTTCTAGAGAAAAATTTGATACAACACTCATAAGCAAGGCCAAGTTCTAGGGTGTACCTTTGCCAAGACTACATAAATATCATTAATGAATCAATAGTTTCTATAATATATTAACGTACATTATTTAGCAACATAGGTAAGAGAGAAGTTTAATACCTATAAATGGGGCTTCCATGACATTTTTTTGGATTACCTATGAAATGGGTGGACATGTCATTCATGTTAATTTCTTACTAAAAGCCGAAACGAAGTAAATCACAGGAGACATAATAAATATCAACAATGCATCCATAATTGTAAACAATTAGTCATGTTTAATCCATGGAAAAACAAAAATAGGGTTAATCGTAGAAGCCCTAATATGGTTAAACGATATCAGTAGCTTTGGCTGAAACAAATTAGGTCTCCACAAGGCCAAGAGCTTACTCCATGCGCCGAAAACCAACATAATTACACTATGAATATAAGATGCAAGAGAACCTAAATTGAACCCATGGGACAAATATAAAATCCTCAACATAGAGGAAAAACACATGTCATAAGGAATGGAATGAATTGAGACAAGAAGGGTTCGAAAGGTAAACATTTAAGGAAGGATAAGAGATTACTTGTAAGCGACAGGAAACTTTCTGAGGATAAGTTGTGCCCCATTCAATCATTTCCTTCACAAAATACTAGTTGTATAGGAACTAGATATAATAAATTTCAATTAATAATAATAACATACAAAAGGAATAAGGTTAAAAGTAAAGTTTTCTTTTACTTGAGTTAATGGGTACTTTGATGATCCCTAAAATTAAACAAACATAACTCTATGATGGATATAATTTTTATTGGAAAGAGTGCGGATGTCAGAAGAGTATTGACCCTATCATAATAAAATTAACCTTTTTCAAAGCATATACAAAACACATAGTGGATGGTTGGGTAGCAAAATCCATGGAAATAAACAAATGAAAATGAGAACGATATAGATAGAAAATATCATAATGTAAAAATTGTTACTCACCAGGTTCAACTCCATGGAACTTAAGTTCCTTTAACAAAAATATCCCTCTTTCATGTAGAATGGTCAATATAACACTAGGATAAACATAAAATAAAGACACTTTGGGGTTGAACCCTTACCCTCTCTACGAAAGAAAATCCATGGTGCATAAAATGAACAATGAAAGGAAAAGGGGCTAGCAGACCCTAGTGAAAACAAAAAAACACATAAATTTCATTGTATCACTTCAAAATATATCAGTTGTTGAACTTGATTAACATGTGGGGGTGGTGTGTTGTTGTGTGGAAATTATTCCAGGTGGCTTGATAACATGGTTGCTAGGACCCAAATTTAACAGGAAATATACACCAATGTGAAAGATGGTATAAAGAACAAGATATATATTAAAATGTGAATATAAAATGTATACAAGTGCCATTTGCGTGATAGTGTAAGGCCTTAAGCCTAAGCCATGGATAAAAAATGTTTGTATAAGCCTAGGTCCCTATGTTAGAGGGATTTTGGATGGATGAAAATTAATGTTCATGTATAGTATGTGGTCAAGGTGTTATATGTTACATGTTTTATGTCATATGCTATACTTCAAACAAATATATGCAATCAAAGGGGATCATATAGTATGTCACATTAACAAGAAATTGATGCCTAACATAAATAAAATATTGTAATTAGGTTAAAATTCAAAACACCAAATAGAATTTTTCTTTTCTTTGGACAAGGGGACTTGTATATTCGGTAGTGTGATTCAAAATCTTGTTAGAGGAGAAATGTTTAGGTTAATTATATATTCATGAGTGTAATCAAAGAAATGGGGTAAACCCTATATTCTTGTCATCTATTCAACATGTATATGGTAAATATCAAATACTTTATTACAAAATAATTTTTTTCTATATGTAAATTGAGGTACATTACATGTGATATCAGAGCCATGTTGAACGTTGAGGCCTATGTGGCCAACCCACAAATAAAATTTAATAAATTTACTTTTTTTTGTTACATGAAACTAGGAAGAAAAGAAGATAGTAATGGAAAAATTATCGACTAGTTCTCCTAGTAAGAAAGAGAAGATTTGGGTGTAGTTAGGAGTCGGGGTATCACCTCCTATAACAAAACTGTTAGAAATAGTAAATGAACTAAAACTAGAACTTGCTAGTATAAGGAAAAACAATGAGCATTTGTTGAAAAAAATTGTTGAAAAAGAAACAAGAAATGTTAAAAATAGCATCAAGAAAAAAAATCCTAATTTAATTTGTCCTTGAAATAAATTAGGAATTAAATTGTAATTATAATTCACATAGAAATTTTTAATAGTTAACTAAGTTAAATTGACATAGTTGGCTCAGTTAATTCAACTTGGGAGTCTATCTAGAGTCATGTAGAGTGGTTCCCAAATTTTAGGGGCCCAAGTTGAGTTATTTTGAGTTATAACTATTTAATTCAGTTTACCTAAGTTGAATTCAGTTAAACTAGTTTAAACTGATGGAGGAATCAGTGGGAGATCTAGTAGTGGGGTGTAACTAGCACTGCTCAACCTATAAACTTAATATTCACTCATAATTAAATCATCCATGTCAGATCAGAGAAGACCCAGTTGAGATTAGAGTTCAGGGATAGTGTACCATCAGTTGTGAAATCATCTAAATTAAATCGATTGTGCATGCAATCAGAGGAAGGTCTATGATGGATTGCATAGTTATGGATGAGGAATTTTCCAATTAAATATGGGCTAATTCCTTAGGAAAATACACAAGAAAATAATAGCTTGGAAGGAAAAAAAAATTGGATAAGTATTGGTTTAAGATTATTTGTAAAGTAGTGAGATAGAATGAAATAGTGCAGAGGTTGCTCAGGCTTGAGAAAAGAATTGTAATCTTCTCATATTTTATGATTAATGAAATATACATATAGTAGGATTTTTTAGCTGTGGATTTCCCCATAAAATTATTGTGTTATGTGTGATTGAATTATTTCTCTCTGTATGCATCATGATTTCATCAATTTTTTATTTTTTCTACTGATGAGTAGAGTAGATTCAAGTCAATTGTTTTACCATATTACAATCTATACTTTGAGTCTACAAGGAATTTCTACATGGTATCAGATCTGAAATCACACTAAAAGAGAATAATTTGAAGCTATCCTTGCATATTGATGGAGCTCTAATAAATTGGAGATCCATAAGACCTTATGTGCAAACTTCGTAATGGAGCTAGAAGGTTGTTAGTGGGAAAATCTGTGAGTCAATGTGTAGTGACACAAAAAGGATTTATGGTTATTGACAATGGTAGATTGAGGAGAAAAAAAGTTTCCCATAGGGAGATTGAAAATCAGAAGGAGTCTAGTTTCAAAGTGAGCATCCCTATGGAAGCTAGTACTTTAGGATCTGGGGAGATCAGACTCATTATTGCAGTAGTTGTAGTAGCATTGCAGAAGTAGCAATAGAGCAGTACCAAACAAAATACGAGTAGATCAGATTTAGCTCATGCATGCAAAGCCTTGAGGATGAAGGCAAAAGTTAGAGAATTGGTGGTGGAGAGGGAGCATGAATTACCTCTCAACATGCAACCTCATAAGTAGCCTCAGAAAATTGTGGCACAACCACAATTGGAGAAGTAGAGAGGAGATAGGGTGGAACCATCCCCTAAAGTAGAGACCTCTAGTAGGGGGGAATTTTGATCCAAGTGGGAAGAAGGAGCACATGAATCCATACCTGGAGGTGTGATATGGGGAGATATGGAACCTTAGTCCAAGAGTTTTAGAAATTTGGCAGGATCCATTGAGGTTTTTTTGTCTCATGGATCATTACCTTACTACAGGGAGCCCATAGTGTTCAGTAGAACAAGGGAGCCCACAATATTCAGTAGATAGCAACCAGCCAAAGGTATGAACATATTAGAGCTCTTCAATGTCAATCATGAAAAATGAGACCTGTTGGTATAGGAACCTAACAGATCCATCAGATGGATGTGCAAATTGCATTCCTCAATGGCAAGATTGAGGAATAGGTGTACATAGAGCAGCCAAAAGGTTTTGAGATCTTCGATTGTGAGTCGCATGTGTGCCGACTTAAGATAGCTTTGTACGGATTGAAGCAAGCACCTCGTGCTTGGTACACTAGGATCGACAACTACTTCACCAGGTTGGGCTTCACAAAGAGTGAAGCGGATGCGAACTTGTGCCATGTCATGGTGGAAGGTAAGAAGTTGATTATTATTCTTTATGTTGATGATCTGATATTGACAGGTGATGATCAGTTGATGATCAGTTGATCATATCTTGTAAGGAGGACCTTGCAAGAGAGTTCAAGATGAAAGACATGGGTCTCATGCACTACTTTCTAGGCATGGAAGTGTGGCAGAAGGATGGGGAAGTGTTTGTGTCTCAAGGCAAGTATTCCAATGAGATACGCAGGAGATTCCACATGGAGAATTGCAAGCCCATGCAAACTCCTCTAGTAGGTAATTGAAGGAAGGAGGATGCTACTTGAGGAGAAGTAGTAGAAGCTACTATGTATCGACAACTTGTGGGTTCACTAATGTACTTAGTGAACACACAACCAGATTTGTGCTATGCAGTGAACCGACTGAGTCAAGCTATGGTTAAACCTACCAAGCTATTTTGGAACGCAGCTAAGCATGTTTTCAGATACCTCAGAGGCACATCTCAGTATGGATTATGGTACAGACAGATAGAGGGAGTGAAGAGTAGTGTTGATAGCTGAGCAAGAGGCTCAGTAGAAGAGTCAGAAGCAACACAACATTCCCAATAGATAGTTGCAGAGACAATTGATTCTGTTTATTTTGTTTAAATGTTTTTCAGTTGCATGTGTTGTAGTAGCAACAACAATAGTGACAAGAGTATCATACAGAACATTCCAAAGGTACTGGATTGTGTTAGATCTTAATTCCTTTATTTCTGAGAGTGATGAAAATAGTAACAAGATACGTTAAAAATAGCATCAAGAAAAAGAATCATAATTTAATTTTTCCTTGAATTAAATTCTAATTATAATTCTCATAGAAGCTTGTAATAGTTAATTAAGTTAATTTTACTTAGTTGGCTCAACTAATTCCATTTGGGATCCTATCTAGAGTCATGTAGAGTGGTTCCTAAATTTTAGGTCCCAAGGTTGAGTTCTTTTGAGTTGTAATTATTCAATTCAATTTAATAGAGGTCAATTCAATTAAACTAGTTCCAACAGATGAAGGAATTAGAGGGAAATCCAATAGTGTGGTGTAACCTGCAATAGTGGGGTGTAACCATCACTGCTCAACTAGTAGACTGAATATTCACTCATAATCAACTCATTCATGTTAGATCAGAGAAGGACATAATTGAGATTGGAGTTTAGGGACAATGTACTATCAATTTTAAAATCATCTAAATTAAAATGATGGTGCATGAAATCAGAGGTATGCCTATGATAAATTGTACAATTATGGATGAGGAATTTCCCAATTAAATATGGGCTAATTCCATAGGAAACTACACAAGGAAATAGGAGCTTGGAAGTCAACAGATTTGGCTAAGTATTGGTTAGATCTTGTTTGTGAAGTAGTGAGATAGTTTCGAATAATTCATAGGTTGCTCGGGCTTGAGAAAAGCATTGTAATCTTCTCATATTTTCCAATTAATGCAATATACAGGTAGTAGGGGTTTTTAGCTGCAACATTCACCAAAAAATTAGTGTGTTACATGTGATTGAATTCTTTCTCTTTTATTCTTTGTGATTTCACCAATATTTTATTGTTTCCGCTGATGAGTAGAGTAGATTCAAGTCAATTGTTTTATCATATTACAATCTATAGTTTGAATCTACAAGGAATTTCTACAAAAATTGTTGAAGAGACTCTCATTAAGGATTTGACTAAAAAATAAAATCAAAAACCTCTAGAGCCTTAGGTAGGTGGGAATAAAAAGGAGTCCTCAAAGAGGAAATATGCAGAAAGCAATGTCAATAATGAGGATCATAGACCTAAGGGTGAGAAGGAATTAGAGAAAACACTCCCAAAAACACCCAAACAATGGAATAAATAGAAAACAAAATTATAAGGGGAGTTTAGAAAGATTAGACATCTAACTTTCGATGGTGAGAAAGAAGAAGAAATAGAGGCATGGCTATTGAATATGGGTAAATATTTGTAAGTGTATGAGTATACCAAGAACTTGAAGTCTACATTAGTTATTCATCAGCTGTAAGGAAAAGCCTTAATGAGGTGCAAAGAGTTGAGATAGTGCAAGACATATAAGAGAAGATAGTGAGATGGGAAGATTTCCACAAATTATTTTAAGGAAGAGTGTCTAACAAAGAGATAAGTATGATGACAAATCAAAGGAATTCCACAATGTAAAATTGTGCCAAATGAAGATAGGTTAATTTATGGAAAAAATCACAAATATACTAAAATATGTTCCTTATATTCAGGAAGGAAAAACTAAAGTGCAACATTTTCCTAACTGTATTCTTCTTTCTGAAGAAATAATTAATTATGATAATCAAAAAACTATGTACAAGGCTATTTGCAATTCTATAATTTGCTATCGAGATTCTAAGCAGAGAAATGAGAGCTAAAAATTATGGCTAAATACAGGAAAGGATAGATTTGGGGTATGTTATCACCAAAACATTGATCATCTAGCCTAATTTACTAGATGGATTAAAGTACACCATGTAAAGCCAATATTACCATAGTAAAATTGTTTTCACTATGAGAAATTACTTAATAAACAACCTTTATTAAGTAATTTATAGTTAAACCCATGAAGAATAATTAAATAAATAACTATTTATTTGATTTTCTTCTAGGAATAATTAAGTAAACCATTGTTCAATTATTATTCCTTGTCATATTTGACCCCAATCATGAAAAATAAGTAGATAAATCATTAATTATCTTATTTTTCTCTAAGAATAATTAATTACTAAGTTTAGACTTCTATGATCCATATTAATAATAACAAATTCTTTTGGAAAAAATGACATAGGAGAAATTTTGTTGACGCATTTCAAGCCGTCCAGTGTGGTTCATCTTTAGGATAAGATGATTAATCCAATCTAGGCAATGAAATAAATAGACGAAGAGAGCAACTAACTAGCTGTTATAAAAAGCAACTAGTTTGAAAAAATATATTTAAATATCTATTTTATTATTATATTTCTATTTTTTAGTTTAAAAAAGAATTTTAATTATGTTAATATTATTATTATTAAATATAATATATCATATATAATAATATATTATATATAATATAATATATTTATATATATAAAACATATATATAATAATTAATATATATATATATATATATATAAATATATATATATATATATATATAATTTATATATAATATATACATATATGTATATGGTATTTTTAAGAGATCACGACAGGGATCCAACACCTGTTGATGCTCCAACCATCGTCTCTGTTAAGGTTAATGGGCCTTTTTTTAATTTCCAAGGCCTCTCTGAATTTAGATGATGAAAATGGTCAACCCTAGCTATGACTTCAGCCTCTTCTATACAAATGTGATGATTTATCTTTTTAGCATGTTTTTCCAAGGCTGAGGAGCATGATCTCCCATGCTTGATGTCCACAGCATGTTCACAAATCCTTTGATTTATTGAACGACCAGTCTCTCTAACGTAAGGAGTCCCATAGGAAAAAGGAATAATATAAAATCCATTCACATCCTTGGGGTCAATAGGATCCTTGACCGATCGAAGAGAAATTTCAAATGTTTGAACTTTGCAATAGTCCTAAGGAAGATCCTGATCCATGATATCATTTGTGACATTGAATACAAGATTAAGGAGTTGCCGGAAGATACTAAAGATATTATTAGGTAGGATTGTGTATTTATCCTTAGAAAGGCCAAAACCCCTAGGAACAACCTTAGAAAACCTGAATTCGAAGCTCTTAAATCCTTGAACAACAACAAGGACATTGTTTTTCTTAAATATAACAAAGGGGCTGTAGCCATTATCCTTAACAGGGAGGATTAATGCAATAAAATGTTAGATCACATGTGTAATAGTGGGAGCTATAGAATATTTTACTAAAAATCCCCTGAAGAATGTTTTTAAGACAGTTGCACTAGCCATAAAGTCAAGTTGCATTGTTAGCTCTCTGAGTAAGAAACTTATTGAGAGCAACCCTCTCACTCCTAGGATTTACGGTCTTCCGAAAATATATAAGGAAGGGCCCCCCTTGCACCCCATAGTCAACACTATAGGAGGGCCAACTTATCTTCTCGTTAAATATCTGACTAATAAGCTTAAACCTATTATTGGTTGGACTGAATCCTTTGTTAAAGATTCGTCCTCCTTTATTAAAGAATTAAAGGATATTAGAATTGATCCAAATGATATGTTAGTTAGTCTTGATGTTGTCTCATTATTCACTAATATTCGTATTAATAAGTCCATTGATGTCGTTAGTCGTATCATGGATCCTGATACTACGTTTTTAGTCAAGATTTGCCTTACCTCTACTTTCTTTAGTTTTGAGGGTGAATTTTATGAACAATCCTGTGGTGTTGCTATGGGTTCTACCCTTTCCCCTGTGGTTGCTAATCTCCTTATAGAATTATTTGAGTCTAAAGCCTTATCAGCAGCACTTTTCCAACCTAAGTTATGGAAAAGTTTTGTAAATGATACTTGTTCCATCTGGTCTCATGGTAAAGAGAAGTTAGAGTTATTTCTCCATCAACTAAACAATCAATCATATTCCATAAAATTCACCATGGAAATTGAAGTTGATGTAGCCTTCCTTTAGTTGACGTTCTCATTTCAAAAAAGGAAGATGATTCTTTCTCTCGCCAATTTTTTCGGAAGAAAACTCACACAAATCAATATCTTCATGCTAATTCCCACCATTTCCCAGCTCAGAAACTAGGTGTTCTCAAAACCTTAGCCACCTAGGAATTGCGAGTTTCTGAGGATAATCATATCGATGATGAAAAGACCCACTTCCTTAAGGTCTTTAAAAAGAATGGTTATAGCAAATCCCAGGGTTTGAGAGATTTCCATAATGATTGATCCCAAAGATCAAACTTATGGGTTTCATCTTTCTTTTAATCAGGGGACCACAGACCAAATTGCAAATATCCTGAAGAAACATAATATTACTTCTTCCTTCAGACCCCTTCGCACTATTCAAATTTCTCTTCATTCGGTCAAGGATCCAATTGACCCCAAGGATGTGAAAGGAGTTTGTATTATTCCTTGTTCCTATGGGACTCCTTACATTGGAGAGACTGGTGGATCAAAAAATTAGAGGATTTGTGAACATGTTGCAGACATCAAGCATGGGAGGTCATGCTCCTCGGCCTTTGCAGAACATGCTAAAAAGACCAATCCTCACATTTGTATAGAATAGGCTGAAGTCATACCTAGGGTTGACCATTTTCATCATCGTAAATTCAGAGAGGCCTTGGAAATTGTAAAAAGGCCCGTTAACCTTAACAGAGACGATGGTATGAGCATCAACAGGTGTTGGATCCCTGCTATACTATATAATTTTTAATATATAGGGATTCTTTATTAAATAGCAATATAATATAGATATTATTTAATTTTATTATATAATCAAGAATACAATTTATTATATATATAACTATATATATAAATAATATATATATATTATATACTATAGAAGATAGATGATAGATAATAACAAAATAATATTAATAATATATTAAATCTTTTAACTAAGAAATAGACATATAATAATAAATAGAACTATTATAAATATATCTTTTTTCAAATAGTTGTTTTTTCTACCACTACTTAGTTGTCCTCTTCATCTATTTATTTCATTGCCTAGATCTGATTCATCATCTTGTCCTGAAGATGAACCACATTGGATGGTTTGAAATGCGTCGACCAAATTTCTCCTATGTGATTGTTTCTGAAAGAATTTCTTATTAATAATTAATTAATTATTATTCTTTGTCAAATTTGACTAAATGCCTTAGGAATAATTAAATAAATCCTTATTTGTTTATTATACAGTTTGATTGGGCCTAATGGTTTAGAGCATGTGTTTCCCCCTAAGAGGTCACAGGTTTAAAACCAGAGGGGGGTAGAGTATGTATGCCTTCTTAGAATTAGCAGTCAAATCGTTGTGTGGAGGTGGTTCCCTTGTCCCACAGAGAAGGGGGTCTCATAGACCAATTTGGTGTCTAGCTTGGATATGACCTTAAAAATGGATATTATTATTATTATTC